>JABBWB010000534.1:0-21660 GCA_016628085.1 Suillus occidentalis
CGCGAATTCTGATTCAAGAAACTCAGTGGGCACTTACAATGCCTCGCAGTGCACCGATGATATCTGAAACAGACTCGAAGACGTTCGATTTTGAGCAGGCTGTCTGCATGTTGTTGGCTAAGGGCCTAGTAAGGCAGGGAGCAACGTTGAAGCGTCGAAGGAGGTTTGCGATGATTCATCGATGAGCTTTCAGCTGCTTTAAGGCCATGGATCATTGAGATCGGGAACTAATAAAAAAACCATACGAATCCTAATTTCAAGGTTTACAGATGGCAATTGGAAGTTCGAACGAGGCCAAATGGAGGTGGATTCGGTCGAGACTTCGATGACGATGGTCCGCACGTGTCCAGTGCCTTGAACTTCTTTGAATCGTGGCGGAGAAGTCCTCTAAGTAATGGGCCAACTTGATCAGACGGGTTCGTGATGATACAGCTGCTTGTATGCAGCGAAGACGCCAATAGCGCCGACACCTGGCCCACATCCTCTACATATTCTGTTAATGAGTCTGACACTCGTTTTTTCGAGGACACAAACACAAGTGCGTACTATGTGCTCCTTGACAGCAACAAGATCCCAATTCAACGTGCATCATCTTAGGAATCAGGATTCATCTGGCAAGGATCAGCTGCTATGATATTAATGTTTGGTCCTCAGGCTTTCCGAGTTGGCTTTGCGAATCACAGTTGTCCCATCTGATGCAGATTTACGACTGGGTCATCCACGTGCACCACGTCGAGGGGATGAATGTGGACCGTATATTTCAAGATGGGGCGTGTGCTAGTGCAAGCATAACACTGGATCAGTTGTTGGCTGCACAGATTCCTGAAAGGTAATGTCGCAGGTCCTGAAGTATCAGTTGCAGCCGCGAAGAGAGTATTAATTACAGTACAGTGATAGCGTCGAGTAATCACAGAATTCTAATCCGAGTCATCGCCTGTCTGTGGCATATCTAGCAACGGTTTTAAGTTTTCTGCAAAGTAGCGAGTCTCTTCTATTTGTGCCACAAAAATTTCAAGGGAAGGAATAAGGGTGACATACTCCGCTCGCTGCTTATGTCTCGTACCCACTTTAGTGCCCAAAAATAGGGTCTCCAAAGGACACTTTGACCGTGTCAGGAATGCCTTGAACTCCTCGTGAGGCCACGACGGTTTGCCATTAACTTGAAATACGCGTAGATTGGGGAGCGAAAGAGTGTCGAACAGCTTAGATAACCCCCTCGTGGACAGACGACCGTAACCACTAGTGATGCGTAAGGATTGAAGTTTTGTGTGTGTGAATGGTTTCAACTTGAATGACGGGATACCATCCCCATCCAACATGTAGAGCATGTGAAATGAGGAGAGGTTGGGAGCTAACCAGAACAAGTGGAGAACTGTGTTAGGTTCGTCTGCGCCTATTGTAATGTTTGTAAGGCGGGCCCATAGTGCGGGATCGAAGGAAGATAAGAACTTGACGTAGAATGCTGAGTCTAGGACATGGAGGCTGTGCAAAGCAGACAGCTGCGAGATGCTTTGTACTTGACTATTAGTCATGAATTCATCTATTTCAAAGATCGGCTCATCAAGTGTCGGGTCGAGGGTGACAATGATCAGCTCCTGAAGTGTCGGGCTGAGAATGTCTAAGATATCGAATTTTTCCTCTTGATAGGGCACATAGATGCAGAGGGACGATATTTGATTGGCGTGAGGACGTAGAAAGGGTAGTATCTTGGGCCAATCATATGCGTAGTCGGAGAAGAGTTCTAACGAAAGCGGACACCCTCGCGATCGCTTGAGCCATGACTTGTAGCAAAATATCCTACGTTTTCTCCACTGGTCTTCGCAGTCAATTGCTAATTCACACCATAAAGTGGGTGTGGCGATAGCAACCTCCCTCCATCGCCGGCATACTGAAGTCAACAACATGGGCGCTTCTGACGCTGATGGGGGTTTCAAGTGTTGAAATTCCCCGATTTCCGGTAAACAGTAGTGAAAAATTTGAGATAGGACTTCGGTTGGCAGGCGCCAGAGTGTCGATACGAAGTTCTTGTGCAAATTGATGGACTTGCTGATATGTTTCTCCCTTCTGATGAACTGCTGGCGAAGGTTTCGAATACCATCCATAACTGCATCCAGGTCTGAAAATTCACGCAGAGCTGCATCCAACTGCTCCTTGTGTTCAGTGATGATAGCATCGATGGTCCGATCTCCGAGCTGGCCGCCCAAGTGATTCATGTTGGGGACACATGTTTGGGAGTACGATGTTTCGAGATCTGGCATCTGGTCGATTTTAATATGGCCCATGAGACATGTGATTAGCTGCTAAACTCACAGCTAGTTGTGAACGCGCGAGCTGACACGATCGAATCATTGTTATTGGCAGATAATGCAATGCAGTGACCCGTAGCTTACCACCTTCTGCAGCGCATCAGTAATATCTGAGGCAGTGGATAGAATGGCTTTCTGTTTCACTGTCTGCATGATGATAGATGAGATTGAATTTGAAGAAGGAAAGACGAGGGCTCGACTCGATATTCGATACACAATCCAACTTCCAAGCTATCGGAGTTCGAAGCAGCAATCCGGATATGTACCAACTACATTATGGGATGCTACGTTATACGTGCGGTACCCGAAAACGTCAAAGAATTCTAGTCATCATCTGTTTCATTAATTTGGAACCAATCATCTTGAAACAAGAACGATTCTTCTATAAAGTAGAAAGTCTCTTCCATCGGTAACACGAGAACTTCGAGAGAAGGAACAAGGGCGACATACTCCGCTCGCTGCTCTTGTATCGTATCCACTTTAGTGCCAAAAATCAGGGTCTCCAAGGGACACTTCGATCGTGTCAGGAATGCCTTGAACTCCTTGTGAGGCCACGGTGGTTTACCATTGACTTGAATTACTCGTAGATTGGGGAGCGAAAGAGTATCGAACAGCTTAGATAACCACCTCGTGGACAGACGACCGTAATCACTAGTGATGCGTAAGGATTGAAGTTGTGTGTGTGTGAATGGTTCCAATGACGGGATACCATCCAACATGTGGAGCATGTGAAATGAGGAGAGGTTGGGAGCTAACCGGAACAAGTGGAGAACTGTGTCAGGGTCGTCTGCGCCTATTGTGATGTTTGTAAGGCGAGCCCATAGTGCGGGATCGAAGGAAGATAAGAGCTCTGCGCGGAACGCCGTGTCTATGAAATGGAGGCTGCGCAAAGCGGACAGCTGGGAGATGCTTTGTACTTGACTATCAGTCATGTCTTCAACTTCATCTATGTCAATAATCAGATCCTGAAGTGTTGGGCTGAGGATGTCTAAGATATTGGCGTGTGCCTCCTTGACGAAAAGAGACGATATTCGATTGGCATGAGGATGAAGAAAGTGTAGTATATTGGGCCAGTCATCCGAATTCGAACCTACGTGGTAGCGAAAGTAGAGTTCGATTGAAAGTGGACACGGTCGTGATCGCTCGAGCCATGACTTGTAGCAGGATATCCGCCGCTTCCACCCACCATTGTAGTCAACTATTACATTGAGTCTACACCATAAATTGGGTATGGCAACAGCAACCTCCCTCCATCGTCGGCATACTGTAGTCAACGACATGGGCGCTTCTGACACTGATGGGGGTGTCAAGTGTTGGAATTCCCCAATTTCCGGTAAACAGTAGTGAAAAATTTGAGATAGGACTTCGGTTGGCAGGCGCCATAGAGTGGATGTGAAGTTCTTGTGCAAATTGATGGACTTGATGATATGTTTCTTCTTTTTGACGATCTTCTTGCGAATGTTTCGAATACCATCCATTACTGCTTCCAGATCTGAAAATTCACGCAGAGCTGCATCCAACTGCTCCTTGTGTTCAGTGACGATAGCATCGATGGTCCGATCTCCGAGCTGGCCGCCCGAGTGATTCATATTGGGGACACATGTTTGGGAGTACGAGGTTTTGAGATCTGGCATCTGGTCGATTTTAATATGGCCCATAGACACATGATGAGCCGCTAAACTCACCACTAGTTGTGAACGCGCGAGCTGTAACGATTAAATCATTGTTATTGGCGGATAATGCAATGCAGTGACCCGTGGCTTACCACCTTCTGCAGCGCATCAGTAATATCTGAGGCAGTGGATAGAATGGCTTTCTGTTTCACTGTCTGCATGGTGATTATGCAGTAGAGATTGAATTTGAAGAACTTGGAAAGACGAGGGCTCGACTCGATATTCGATACACAACCCAACTTCCATGGCCAAGCTATCGGAGTCCGAAGTAGCTATCCGGATACGCACCGACACCCATTAATGGGTCATACTACACCCCGTGCGGTATACTCAGTTCACCTTTGTTTATTGTCACTCGCCTTTATCTGCCAATTTATGCGGTCATGCTCGCATCCTCGTGCGCTAGTTCGCCCAAATTTACACGATGTATCAGCCCAAACTCACTTGCAAAATTTCCGCCGTCTCGCTTTATAATTTGAATCCATTAATCCGCTCCTACCGGTTAACCCAAAATGAAGCCGCCACGCTTGATTCAATAACGCTGCCCTCTGGGTCAGATACGTCTAAAGGCCATCGTACGGGTATCATATCCTCCGCAACCTTTGACGAATCTTGAAGGTAAACGTCGACGGTGAATGGTAGGGCCCACCAAATCTTTACTAAGGGTCATCTGGCTGCGCCATGGATAGTCTGAATCACAAGTTGTTGGCTGTTTGGACGATGGCTGTTCAGAATAGCATAATACGTCTAATGAGTGACAATGATATCGATACTGCAAAGCAGCATGCCCAAACCATACCTGAAGATTTAAATGGAACACCAGAAAAGTCTGTAGATCACTGTGACCGCTGTCGCATGTGTCTCGTCATACGTGTCACCCGATACAGCTAACTCATATCGAACCGACTCATCAGAGTGATTCAGTTCCCAGTGCACTGTGCGCGCCAAATATAGTCGGGATGATGGAGTAATAATTGATATCTAGGGAGAAGGTGAAGGAGTCACTTTTGCCTGGGGAGGTGAGTTCGGGGAGGATGTATTTGGATGTGAGGGAGACAGAGTAGTTTGCTGGGCCTGGAGACAAGTCATGATCTTCGTGAAGTTGACGGAAGACTCGCGAGGTATAGTCTTTGAGGGGCGCGAGGGACCGCACAGAAAATTGGAAGCGAACGTCCTTGAGTTGAGGTGTGCCCCGAGAGACGACGGGGTAGGGGCGAAGTGGCAGAGAACTGCAACACAGGCGTCAGATCAAATGCAGAATAAACAAGAGAGAGAGATATACATCTAAGGGATTATGAGGTTCATCATGGTGTACTGGGTTCGTATGAAGAGAGAAGCGAAAAGATTTGCTGAGGCGACTAATCCTACTTTCGAAACTTGACTGCGAGGACTGGCAACGGCGAGTCCTCTCCTATGACTTATGGCTCAAGCGTTCCAGAGGACTGGAGAGCCTGTGATACTAAAATAGCGAGTACAGATCAGCTGTTGTGTTAGATGGGTGGTGAGCAGAATGAATTGCCCTCGAATTGTACGTTGATCAAAACTCATCTGGATGTATGCATCTGTCCAAGCAGAATCTAGAGAAGAAGTGAGCGTGGCCCAGATCGATTTGCCGGCGCTCGAGCGAAATATCGACGATGCGACTCTTCCTTTGACAGACCAAATAATCGTACCTTCAATGTGTAATGCTCAGAATTGTCAAGATCCCATCCAGTTCAACATTTCATCCTCAATCAACACGACTGAGCGACAAGAAAGAGTGACACGGCTAAGGGTTTCGAAATGGCCTTTCGGGTAATAGTTGTAGTGTATTCATGACAGCCTGATTAAAAACGAAGGTCAATGAGCACGCGGCATTTCGCTGTCTGAGCACGAGATCCTGAGAAGCGGCCGTGATGAGAGAGAACGGGAGGCACGGATAACTGGTAAATCGTCAGTTGAGAAATGTACACGTGGCTCCAAGTTTGATGGCGCCGGGCAGAAGTAGGTGCGAGATAACGACCAAGGGACCATTGGGAACTGCTCATCATGAAATACATGTAAGCCCAGCCGCGCTTATCAAAAGTGAAACAGATACGAAGCAAAATGCGATGTTGATGCAAAAACCATGATCGTACAAGTAAACGGCAGAATAATGTCATGAAGCGGTAAAACTTGCGAGACGGCGACAGACGAAAGCTCGACAGATGACATTTACTGAGGGACGATGCCTCTAAGTGATTGGTTGTTGTAAGGCGAGATGGTCCTGCCACTGGCTGTGATTGACTAGCCAAAGTTTTCATTTCGATGTCTTCGTGCTGGACCCTGAAAGACTGCATCAGTGAATCAATTTTATAGACGAATAGATTTAGTTTACCTGGGAGGAGGCACTGTCACTGGATCAGGAACGTCTTCCTCTTCGTCGCCCTGAAGTTCGTCATCATAGACCGGCGGCTCCGGAACTTCCTTCTTCTTCTTTTTCTGGAACCAGCTGAGGCAAAAGAAGAGAACGTAAGGTCGTTCTCCATCGTCCACACCAACAACATCGGCCTAGAATGACAGTCAGAACTCAAAAACCCACCGGAATTGAAAAAAACAAACATATGTGGCTTGTCCGAGCGGTACATCGACAGTTTGTGAGCGTGTTTGCGGTAGTACATGGGCCCTTTGCTTCCCCTTGACTGATGATCGAACGTGATTGAAAAGAGACCTGCCACTGGGCAAGGGAGGAGATGGAGAGCGATTGGGAGGTAAGGGCAATGTGGTATGGGACTGCAACCGTCAAATCAAATTCGAAAGACATAAATGAAAACAACACACATCTAAAGGACCAGAAGGTTGATTGTTGCGACTAGGCCATAATGTGTTCGTGCGAGGAGAGAAGCGCAGAAGTTTGGTAAGCCGGAAAGAGGGTTGCTGTGGGGTTGTTGTAGGCGGATGATGCACTGCAGGTGGGATATATATTGGTCGCTTGCGACACCCGGCGACCAAACGACGAGTTCCATCAGGCTGCAATGACAGCGAAGGATAAATGGTGTAACGAGTCCGAAGGATCAAACACGCACATTTAGTGGATCACTGAGAGCCAGGGCTGGCTTTTTGCGCACAATGGTCTTTAAGGGAATGTTAGCACACGGAAAGTGGATATTTGAGGGGATTGCGTACACGGGCCTGAGCAAGAGCAAGGATGTCAGGTGGAATATCACAGATGCAGATCCTGTGATCTTCGTATCTTGTGGTGCCTGTCACACGTGCATTCGAGAGGACTTTGGTGTATGTCGTGTAAGCTAGTTTGCGCGAATCGGGTGAGAGGATAAGGGTACCGAGGTTCTGAACGTCGAAGGAAGCGAGGAGTTGGCGGGACTCGAAAGCCCAGAGCTTGATGGTCTCGTCAAGGGAAGAACTAGCAAGGAGAGCACCATCAAATGAGAGTGCTAGACCGAGGACAACATTAGTGTGACCTTCAAAGGGAGTTCCGACAGTTTCGAGCGTCGCTGCGTCGAATTCGTAGATTGTCTTGTTGGAGTCATCCTTGGTGAAGCTGAATGAGGCCAAGATGTTTTTGTTTTTGTTTGTCCAATATATCGGCGGAAATAGGAGGAATCTCGGAAGTGATCTATTCCCGATCCTCTTATCTAATTTCTGTGTTTGGACATCCCAGACCTCCAAACACTTCCCCGTCGGTGACTTGACTGCGAGTTTTTTCGAGTCTGTTGAGAATCGAACTGCGCCCACCCAATCAATGCTCTTGAACGGACCAGCTACGAGTTTGCCAGTCTCCAAGTTCCATATCCGCGATGTTTTATCATCTGACCCGCTCGCCAGTAGCGTGTTGTCCGCGGATATATCGATGCAGGTGATCATCTTTGAGTGGCCTTGAAGTTTTTTCACAACACCCGTCTTAACCTCGAAGACTTTCAGGTCCGCATTCTTACCACCAGTCACGACCCATCGACTATCCCTTGATACTGCCACTCCCCATACCTCCTCCTTGCAAACATCCCGCACTTCCTCAATCTCCTTGCCCTCCTTCAAATCCCATTGTCGAGTGGTCTTGTCACTAGATCCGCTGATCATTCGCTGGCCGTCTGGAAGATAGGATATGGATCGAATGAGCCTTTTGTGACCTTTCAAAGTCATCGTTGGTGTCAGAATCGATTTCGTGGCTGCTACTTTCGATGTAGAAGCCATCACTATGTCTCCGCCAGTGATGTAATCAGGGTTTGTTCAACAGGGCCAAGGTGAGCTCGCACTGTTGTCACTGTGCTGTATGCCTGACGTTGGCAACGATTTTTGGCAGACAGGGCTCCTGGTATTTAAAGCCAAATATCAGTCCATCCGCACTGCAAGTCCAGCTCAGAATTTGGTATTACCGAGAGGTCAGCGCTTTAGCAGCGAAGAACTCGAAGAGCGACAAACTGTGTTTGAATGTGAGAGCAGTTATTCCCTATAAATGCCGCCTTGCGGCATATATGTACTAACACGCCCCCTCCGCATTCCTCGCCTTTTGCACTGCACCCTGAATATTTCCATTCATATACTCACTTCTCCTCGCTTCTCGGATCACATGTACATCCATGGCTAAGGCAATGCCACAGTGCTATTCCTGGAGCAACGACCAGTATGCTCGTTCTTCTGACGGTGCACATGATCAACCGCTCAGCGCTCAACCTTAACTCAAAGTCTAGAGACGCTCATCGAGTCGCCTTGTTTGACTTTCACTTCTTCATATTCCGTCTGTGTTCTTGCTGACATCAATTTTGGAACAGGAAACTGCTGATGCCCGGATGTATATCTTACAACTTGAGCAAGAGCGCACTTTGTCAAAGTTCAGGCGAGTCAATACTATGAATGTAGTGGAAGAGAATTGATCGACGAAAAGGCAATCGACCCTTACGCAGACCTCACATATCAGAGAATGGCGACGACTCGAATTAGTTTAAGCTCGCATGTTCACGAGTGATTGTATGCTTACTCCGATGCATCAGATGCTATGTCGTCGATGATGGCTGGATTTCTCCAGATCTCAAACCAGGTACTTCTGCAGATCTTATCCTATGTCGTCGATATTGAAGACCACCCTAGTATCAGCGCCATCATCAAAGAACGCCAAGAGCAATTGAATGCAGACTTAGACGAGACCTTGCACCTAAAAGAGCTGTTGAAACGCCGGGCGTTGATAGCTTCCTGCTGCGACTTGTGGCGCAAGCGAGCCCAGCACTTCCGCTTTTGTTGCAAGGCTGTTGCTACTGTGATGATTCGAACATCATACTACGAGGGCTCATACAGTTTTGCGGCAATCGAATTTAGTCCCACTCTATCCGTTTTTTCCCTCTGACCAACAAACCTGAAATCCATTCAGCGCTTTATCAATTGACGGTATGCGCGTGCGATGTTTCCAAGTTGCCATGTATTGCCCAATCTACGGCCATACTTATGTTACCATCTCATGGTACGCAGTTCTACCTAGGTTGACGGGGGACGTGGAAGCCACCGATGTGACAAAGCGGGGCAGACGAGTGCGGAGGGTATATGTTAATCATTCACTGGTTGAGAGTGGTTGGGAATTATACCTTGGTGGAGGAGCTCGGTGTCGGTGCCGATGATAACGAAGTGCAATTTGGTGGTAGCTTTTACACAAGGATCAGAGGATTGGAGCGAAAAATCTCACATGCACGTCTAATGAGTCGCATTAATATTGACACTCCGAAGCAGCATGCCCAAATCATACCTGATAGCACAAAAGACCACCAGAAAAGTTCGAAGATCATTATATACGCTCAGGTCGCATGTTGTCTCACCTCGTAAGTGCCACCCAATGAAATAATATTCATAGAACTGACCCATCAAAGTGATCCAGATCGCTTGAACATCTTCAGTACAAGATGGAGTGGTGATCGCGGGAGAAGGTCAAGAGGTCACTTTTACCTGGGGAGTTGAGTTCAGGGAGGTGTATTTGGATGTAAAGGAGACAAAGTACTAGTTTGCGGTGCCTTGAGACAACTGATCTTCGCAAAGTTGACGGAAGACTCATGAAGCAGAATCATTGAGAGGCCGCGAGGGACTGAAGGCGTCGCACAGATAATTGATCACCGAATGAACTCTACTTAATCTAGAGGATCTTCATGTAGGATGGTAAAGAACACATAGCTGAGGGCATCACGTTAGAAGTGTCTTGTACTACCCACATCTATAAAACACTGAATGTGAGGGGATGATGCTAAAGGACACAAAAATGAGACAAGGCTAGAAGCAGAAACATGACCGATCGCCCCCATGCTCTCCGCTGGCAGGCTGTACTGCAGTAGCTTGTTGTTGCGAATCAGGGTTCGGTGAGGGAGGGTCGAGATATTCATCGGGAACTATATCCTCGTCCTTTTTGGGGGCACCCGCTGCAGCGTTGCGCTGTGAATTTATGCATGAGAATTTGCATAACACGAGAAAATGAACAGAACGTGCCTCTTTAGCCTGCGCAAGAGGAACGTCCGCGATGCGGGGCTGCGCGTTGCCTCCACGAACGGGCCACCAGGATGATGGGTGGGGTATGCGGGCTGCGAATTTGGTAGGTGGGGTGGCAGACGATCGAGTGGTTGGTAGGGACCGAGACTGAAAGACATTAGTCGCAAATGTGACAACAGCATCACGGATTTGGGGAGGACATGCTTTTTATAGATGGATTTGGCAAAGTCCAATCAAAATTTTACTGCATGATATGTCAATATATTTTACAAAAATACAATACACACGCACGAGCAAAATGGCACTGATAGTCAATACACTACAAGCAAACTAAAATTCTGACGGAAATATGTAACGTTTCGCAAGTATGATTGTTCTACGACAAAGCAATACCCAAGCGTGAGCAAAAATGGCATGTAGGGACAATAAGCTACAATCCCGATGGCAGGGCCGACAGAGTTAGACCAAAATTCTAGCGTGTTATTTGCGATTATGCGACAATATAAAATCTTGCACAGGCATGAGCAAGGTAGTGACAGGATAAAGACAATTCAATTCTGACATAAATGTGTAGTACTTCCTTCGTACGGTCATCATATGATAAAATGATATATAAGAAGCACTTTCAGAAGATGGACTTCCACATGAGGATCGCTCAGATCCTCGTTCCTCCAAGTCTTCCGATATTCCACGTCATCAAATCTTCTTGTCAACTAAAAAATAGCATGAATCACGACTGGCTCCTGCTCCTGGTGTAACTGATCCGGCACAGAGACTTCGTTCTCCTCTTCCACGGGTTGTGACTGCTCCCCCGCCATCCTTCTTTCGTCGAGGCCCTCTTCCACCAGGAGTGCAAGGATTTCAGCAATGGAAAGAGGAGCCGTAATAATGCGGCACGCCCTCGAAAGATGATTGGGCAGACCACACAGGGATCCATCAGGCGTGTGCACTGGACATAGGAAACCTGGATGATTCGAATTTGTTAGTAGGAGTTCATGATCTCCCAGTGGTCGAACACACACTGGGGGAAGGCATGACCAGCTGTTTGTGAGCGGAGATCACTGTTGAAGCCGAAGGACTCATTAACGGGAAGGTACGCTTTGACGGTGAACATGGGCGTTCCCGGCCTCTGCTCTTCGCTGGAGACCTGGCCACGACGCCTGTTCAACACGCTGTATATACCGCCGATGGCATTCTCAGGACATTGGATCTCGACTGTGAATGGCGTTAGTACCCTGTAAGAATACGAGGCGAGCAGGACATACCGAGATACACTGGCTCCTGAAGACCAGGGGTAGCAAGCAAACATGCAGCGTAGCAGACACAACGCAATGTGCTCACCGGCATCAGCAATCCAAGCCTGGACACAAGGGTCAGACTTCAACAGACGCTTGAGACCTTCCACAAGCTTGGGCAAATCTGCAGCATTCTTGACCTCAACAGCGACCTGCACGACAGGAGACACGGAGAACTTCATGATCCCCATGTTGTGTGGAGTTTCAGAGGTGGTGAGATCTCCGCTCTTCAGCAAGAACTGGTCAATACCGATGAGACCACAGATATTTCCGGATGGACAATCTTCAATGGGCTCGATATGGCGACCCATCATGAGCACTATGCACTGAATTGACTTGATGAACAAGTCATCCTTCTTTCCGGGCACGAAGTTGGGCCCTGGATATGGATCTTGAGGCCAGAACGAACGGTAGCGGAGAACACACGACCGAAGGCGTAGAAGCGTCCCTTATCTGAAGTGGGCACCATCTTCGAGACGTAGAGCACAAGGGGGGCCTTGGGGTCACAGTCCCTGATACCAATGGCAAACTCATCATCCATGGGACCTTCGTGGAGAGTCTTAACACGGTAGCGTTGAGCAGTGACAGGGGAAGGAAGGTTGATGATTATCATCTCGAGGAGGGAGTCACCAGTGGGCAAGAACTTGCGCATGATGGCCTTGAGGAGAGCCTTGCCCTTGAGATCTTGCTCGTCAGATGTTAGCTTAACATCGAGCTTCTCGCAAATGAGACCGATTTGATCCTTGAAGTTCATGACGGGGTCGAAAATCTTGAAGATGGGCTCCAGTACGAACATGTTGAGAGAACGTTCAAGGGGTTTACCATCGGCATCGGAGCTCTTGGTACCCCACTTGCGAGTGACAGGATTGAAGAAGTTATCGCCCCAAAGCTTGGCCAAAAGCTTGTCTTTAGGCACACCGAACTTTTTAGCGTAGTGACCAACGAACTGGCGGAGAGTGAAAGCACATCCATGAAGATCTGAACCGAAAGCAACGGTGCCCTTGTCTGGGTAGACCTGGACGTCACCAAGGGCAGCGTCACTGTGAAGTTGCTATTATCATAAACAATTATTAGTGCGACGGAAACGTAGATCTAAGCGAATACATACATCATCGTGTTCAGAATTTACAAGGATGCAATGAGAAAAACAGGCTCCCTTGAACGAGTTGGATGGTGAGTCGAATGCACACCGTGACCGACTTCAGGGCATAGTAGTAGAAAACCTGGATGATTCAAAGTTGTTAGTAGTAAGAGACCAAAATAACAGCAGCGTACCAAAAATGAGAACCCATATCCCAGTTCACCTTGATATATCGTACGAGTACTCGAAGCGAAGGCCCATCTGTGGACCTCCAAAATTTAGCGCATAGCGCTTGGTGTTGAGCAAAGTCGGGAACTTTGGCGCGTTCGTGGCCTCACGATTACATAATGAGCGCACGAAATTCAAGCTGAGTTGCCTGAATTGAAGCGCAATTTCCCAGGCAGATATCAGTCCGCTTGCCTTACAGATCTGAAGTCCTATCTACTACAACATCTCAATGGAACACAGCGAGCTCAACCTGCAACAAGAGATCAGCCAGTTCGATTATTTTCAAGCGCAACAAGTGGTACATAAGTCTTCTAACTGTATCTAGCTCGTCTGATCCCAGTACTAGCCACTACCAGTCCCAGAACCGCCGATGATCATCCCAAGCCCACTAGTCATCAGCGATTCGGCGATCGTACGTGGCACTCACTATGAAACATATCCAGTACTTACAATTTTCAGGCGTTATGGAATACTGCAACGCAAACGGCTCAAGGTCGCGTCCAAGATCGCTGTTCTGCGTTGCAGCATGAACCCATCCCAACCACAGAGCAAGATAAATGTTGGCTTACCCTGTTGGCGTTACAGAAGGAGCAGGAGCTGGAGGACACCATCAAATGGGTGGAAAATGCCTGGAAGGAATTGATGGAGGTTAGGAGGCTGCTGGGGATCAGAAGGAATCAGTAGATACCTTGAGTGCGCGGTGTACATTAAATTGGTGGATTCAAACATGTCGTCAAGCATATTGCTCGTTTGAACGTAAGTCTGTGTCGCCTTCTGATGCAGCTTGAGCCTGTCGTGCCAGGTATCGTTAGTGTTTCGTCGAATACGTTTGTACTGTACTTCGTGTTGAAAAGGACTTCAAAGCGCTTGAAGGGTGAGCGGATGTCTAAAACGTGCTCATATGGAGTGCCACCTGCCTCGTGTATCCGAACAGTGAATATACAGTACCAGGGGCGCCTTCAAATTGACAAAAGGTAACGTCATGGAATCTGGAGGGTCATTGTGCTGTGGTTGGGAGATGAGGGGCATCGATCCGTTGTCCCACTCGACGACTCGTTGCATGACCTAGAAAGTGACTTAGTAGGAAACATCATATGTCAAAAAGAAACCAACCTTGCCATCACGTAGCGTCACTTCCAAGCCAAGGACTTTGTCGAAGCCGCTAGCAATAATTTGAGACCTGACCATTTCAGCGCCATATCCCGATAAAGCTTGCAGAGCAAGCAAGGTTTTGATCCGAGCGCATTTCGATGGAGAGTTGGGTATTGTTGATACAACATGAAGGACGATTGTGGACGCTGATGAAGGAGAGACCGCATGTTTTGTGAATATTGCGAGGTGTAGGAAGCGACTGTGATTTATGCACTGAGTTAAATTTTTGATCGCTTAGTGTAAAAATTAACGCACATTTGGCATGCCAGAGCTTCGAGGTGCTTTCGTCTTGCAGGTACTTGAGCAGCTCTTCAACACATGCTTGCACAAATTGTGCATGGAGTTCTGCGTCCTTACTCACAGTAAGCTAATGTGAGGGCACGGCAAAACATCCAACATACATCTCGCCTCCTCACAATAACTAGCCACTCCAAGAATTTCCTTGCTGTGCCGGAATGTAGCCGTTGCAACTCGGAAAGAACGTCGGAATCCTCCTCTCGATCTTTTTCTTTTGCGGACCTCTTGGTCGACATAAGAAGCTACACCATAGTACGATCAGTTGCGCAGAGCTACTGCTGACTCATGCTTACCATAAGCCCTCGCTCTGGATCTCATACCGTTAGCCATACTCCCCATTTGAGACATTTGTTGAGAAATAGAAACATACCGATATGTACACACTGTTCATTTCAGAAAGTCCCTTGTCGATTTTGTGAGATGGACGTTCACTTTGATGTAGTCCCGATCCTGAAGTCTCGAGAATCTTGCTCATGTTTTCAAGGGCAGTAACCTGCAAGATTGTGTGATTAATTAGTTCACGAGAGATAGGAGGTACGGTCTCACTGTTTGCACAAACTGGGCAAAGCAACAGGAATGAGGACATTGATGTTAACCTGTGGAGGCATGAGATGAGGTTACATTAGTTTCAGTTTTTGAGTTCCTTTCATTTTAAAGCACTGCCCCAAAGTCCTGACATCGCAGCGCATGAAATAAAAGAAACCCACCTGCCCCACATGAACCCCCGATTCAAACTTTCTTGCTGTTGCGCCCGATTGCGTGAAAATCAGCACCGTTGCTGTATTTGTTTTCATTGATCATGTCGAGGGCATCGTCCAACGTGTCTGAGGTGGTCACGGTAAGCACTGGGCCGAATATTTCTTCGCTGGGTGTGACGATGAGTATCAGATTGTGACTAGTCTTGCAGAGTGACTTGAATACACACCGGTAGCACCGCATTCCTACTGTTCCCTCCAGAGCCGTTGGACCTACAAAGTTACCAGCAGAATACCCAGGAACTTGAATGTTCCTTCCATCAAGATGTATTCGCCCTCCTTCGTCTGCACAGGGTGCGATGAGGCCCGTGACGCGAGCTTTGGAGGCAGGAGAGATGAGGGGCCACTGTGTGTGGTGCAGGTCAGCGTTGCGAAGGTATGTAGGATGGCGAAAGGGTACTTACAGGTCTGCACCCTTCTCAAATCCTCCATTTACGTTCAGCTTTGACGCGCGTTTTACAAGCTCAGGGAGCCATGATTGTGCAGCGCCAACGAGTACGGCTACACATGCGCAGACGCACGTTGACGTAGGTATCATATGGCAACTTCGCACAAATCACCTACTGAAACTTCCATACACTTCTGTCCTGCAGCTGTAAAGGCACGATCACGTCAGCGCAGTCCACATTAAAAGGGTGGACGCCTACCGCCGAATGCAGCCCCAATAATGGAATTGAGTGCAAGATTCTTATTTGCTGTGGATTGCGTAAGTTCCAGCTACACGCAATGAGAGGCACCTTACCGTCGGGAATTATCGCATAATTTTTCGCGCTTAGATTTGCCTGTGCACGTTTGCTTTTCTTCGTGGCCCTGCCATGTCAGTCAGTGCAGCTCCGGGGATCACCATTTCACTCGATCTACTCACCTCTCGTATATGTCTTCCTGCTCAATCTCCCTCCCACAAAGCTCACTGCCTTGATTGCCCCATGATCACAAATTCTGTTGACAACAGGCGCGGTCCCATGCACTGCGTTTACTATACCTTCGGGGAGGCCAGCATGGGCACAAAGCTCTGCAGTGATCTTGGCCGCGCCGGGGTCCCGCTCGGATGGCTTGAGAATGAGGGTGTTACCAGTAACGGTAGCAAGGGGAATTGTCCAGAGGGGAATTATTATGAATAGGAATGTAAGGGGTAAAGCAGGGATGTGAAGAAAAGGCTTACGCCGGAAAGTTGAAAGGCGTGATGCTGTAAGAGGTAAGCGTGTATTTACGGAGGGCACTTCAGAACGAACCTCACGCAAATGCCGAGAGGGAGCTTTCGGACATGAGTGTCCATGTCTTTGCTGACTATGGTGACGTGAACACTACGACCATAGAGTAAAGCAGTATAAATACCTTCCAGTTTCTCGCCGACAATGTTAGACGTGACAGCGATGGCAGTTTTGACGACTTGAAGACCACAGAGGACATCACCATGAGCATCTGGGGAGTGATGAGAGAGGATACCAAAAAGACAGAGAAGTATGGATACCGGCAAGAGTCATTCCCTGCTTGAAGGAGATCCACAGTGATTATAGACAGCATCGAGCTGTCAAAGCACTGAACAGGCATTTCGTCCACTGCAACCACTTTGTATGACCCAAATGGGTAGGAGCCGAACTCTGTCCTGTAGAAGCTCATCGCCGAACACAGGAATGAAATCGACGAATGGAGCATAGCTTCATAACGAGGCAAGCAAAATGGTTGCCACTGCAGATAATTACTGTCGGGATAGACTCCTGGGACTCTTCAAAATCACCATTCTCTCCGCGGTGAACAGGATCAGGCTCTTCGAGATAGCGAGGAACAACAAATTCGAACTCCCAAGTGCACTTCTGCCACATATCGACGCATGGAACCCAAGCATCTCGCAGCATCAGGAGACGATGATGTTGTATATGCATGCGGTACACACTGGAAAATATCAGAACTTCTTCATCACAAACATAGTAGTTGCTTACATATGGGTAAGACTCGGAGTCGGTAGGTAGCACGAACTGGATGCCATCGACAATGCTTCTCAGGCTAAAATCAATGTGAACCACAACGGGCATGAATTCGGGTCTGGGTTCAGGTGTGTGGGAAGAGATGGGGGTATGAGGCTCGGGCATAGCAGCTAATACGGTAAAAAAAATGAATGTGTGACATATAACCCTCGAGCACCGAAATTTACCTTCACTGAGATGACCGTTAAAAACGATTGGTTTGTATGGCCGGTTTGTCGAAGCGACACTTCCTATGAAATTGCAATCGATAGTTCACCCTCATCGCCTCGGTCCAATGTGGAATATATTTTCTGCTTCAGCTCTGGATAAGTATGGCAATCCTGAGGATTTAAGTTGATATGAGCGAGAGCATCATAGTGAACAAAATCCGCTGGGTGTGACGCGACAGAAACAGAGTGAATCGCTGCAGAAAACACGTCAAACAAGCCATCCGGAATTCAAGCGCAGCACATACTGCATTGTCTAGAGTGCAGATGAATAGTCTTCGGGCTGGGATTAGTTGTAAGGAGGGTGATTTTTGTGTAGCCCTGTTCAAAATGTTGTTATATGAGCGCCCACCATGGATGGCGATGAATTGAGATTATCACATGCCAAGGACAGACAGACGGGGCAGATAAGGTCGCTAGGAGTAGTCGCTCATATCCCGCTCAGGAGATGAGGGAGGTAATCATATAATATCGCCTCGCGTTGCAATAGTTGCTTCAGTGGAGCCGCAGCTTTGTGAGGTTGTGCGTATCGTCCGACAGCTTGTTGCAGTGTACGGTTCAAGAAATTTGTCTTTTCGACGACGTTTGAGCGGGCCCAAGGATACTCCCTTTATCAGAAAACAATCATCAAAGGTCACAATGCACAAGTACTTACATGTTTCTTCATCGCAGTCAATCTCAGAAGCGCTGGACACATTCCGGCAACCATGAACGTCAACTTCCATACCACTAGGTTCCACGCTGAACGAGTCCTGGATCGGTGAAGCTTTAAGCTTCTTCAGTTTTGGAGCCCCACGCACAGGCCGACAACCAGACATGTTTGCATTAACCAACGCATTTCCTTTTTGAACCAATAGGAACGTGATTCGCATCTCAAATCATATTTTTCATGATAAGATACTGACGAGATGGCAGCGGTCGCATATTGGACTGCGTTGTAGTCAGTATGGGACGCGAATCAACGGTAGTGTCTGAAGATATGGTCAGGCTTGTCACTACGAGAGAATGACTGGGCTGGTTGATACCTTTTGCTCTCAGTCAAGTTGTCGTGCTTCGAGGTTTGTTCGAAATTAATTGAAGCTGTTCCAACCCCGGATGATTGGTGCTCGCATCTAGACTGTATACAATCAACGTCCGCATGCTGTGGGATACCCGGATCACTGGAAGAGGTTTATTTCAGTATCAGGCGCATCGAGTAGTGTATCACTTACGGAAGTAGCGTTTAAAACGAGAATGAATGGCAATTTTGTCTGATACATGATACTGATAATGCATCACGTATTGTCGAACTGCTAGATGACGCAGTGCTCACCTGCAGGCAAACAAAATGTTGGACATGAATGTTACAGGAGCTGTCGCCAGTGGGGTGTCAATGATGTACGCCACTACAGTGGGGGGCGAGGAAGCAACGGCATCTGTGATAATGGCGCCAGATGCTGACCAGGTAAAAAGCTCAGTTTGCGCCAGCAGGTTGGTAGTACTCACATGAGGGTGGTATGTAGGGCCAAGACGGTATGTCCAGTTGTACAAGGCGAATCTGCTGGCATATTAGCTCCTGATCACGTACAGACCCGGGACAAAGTTGCAATTGACAGTTAATTGATTGGATTGGAACGCAGCTGGTGCGCTTTGGTCGAATACGATCTCGAAAAGCAAGTGACGTGGTTGAGTGATGCGCAGCGGGTGGAGCTGCATGGAAGTATAATGTTACTGGTGTCCCCTATCTGCGAGGCAATTCCGTGCGTTATTTGTATCCCAGCCAACACGTGACATTATAGAGCGCAACACATCGAAGGCCTCATCAATTCCGAGGACCACGATGCCTATGTGCGTTCATCCAGGCGTGAGTGCAGCAATATGGGTTGCGGTGGAGGAAATCAACTGCATAGGAGGCATCAGCATCAGCATCAGCGACACGCCTGCCCGTTCACGGTGAAAATCACCATCAACTTTCACGTTAATGAGATTTTGTCCCTTCAGAGTAATCCAATCAAGAACACTGCCTTTAAGGCATCATATCATCATCTCTTGATCCAGATGCACCTTTGGAGCTAAAATCAGTGACCGGTGTTAAATGTAAAGCAAGAAAAGCTTGGGGCAAGTATTTTCCGGCTTCCCTCATACAGCAGGTACTAGGGATAGGGTCCAAGTGGTAGTCAAGTGTACTAGAAGGAACGTACTGGGATCATACAAGCAGGGATGCGATGAATTATCTACATCCTTGTAGTCTAACCCCGCTTTGAAGTGCGAAAGTGGGGTGGTGAGTCCTATAGAATAAGGCATAACGTGCTAGCCACGGTACACCCTGTAGCAGGCGCCTGAGTCCAATCCCAAAGGTTGATCAAGTGCCTCTCGAATGCGTCGGATGAAATTTCGGTACCTGTTGGGTATCCGAGAAGTTGACACCTGAAGAAAATGGTGCTGTGAACAGGATAAGAATCAGCTTTCAAATTGCAAATGTTACGCACCATCCCGCATGCACTGGCGATCAGATGATCTGGTAGCTTGTCGTATTGGGCGGGAAAGAGATCTAATAGCAAGCGGTGTTGCAACCTGAGCGGCTGCAAAATGCGAAGTGCCAGGATTACCAGGATTGGCATCCCACGCTAATATTTCTGTAGGATACAACTCAGTATCGCAATCCTATGATTTCAAACGAATTTCATACCCCAGGAAGAGCAGGCAAAGCTAAACAATGTCACCTCGTCATTCCAATTCATCATACCAGTAAGCTGAGTGATATAGGGTCAGTCGGTCCTGGCGTGGTAGTCTTCCAAAAAAAAAAAGCCACCCAGAGCCTTCTTCCGTAGATCCTCAGCGAGAGTAAAATGGTTTTCCTTTAGAAACTTCACGAATTTGTATCTCTCGTTGTATACCTGTGGGTGTGCATTAGCCATGTCAGTACAACTCTGACGATTCCCTGAATTAGATGTTGGGAATCCAATCCCAAACGCTGATGTATCTGCGCATGTCCATTCGCCCTTGAGTGAACTTATGGCGGACATGAAATCATCATCCAAAAATGCTCCATCAAACCCAGTGTCGACCTGGCTTTGAAAGTCGCTGAATTGAGAGCCGTTGACAGTGGAGCGATGTTGTGCCCTGGCTCCATGTCTTTCTGTCAAAAAGTCAACAACTCATCCCAGGTGCGATATATTGCGTATGCACTTGAATGACAGGCCTTGTTATGAGATCGTTGTCTGTATATACCCAGAGTTGCTTCCAGCCGTGTGGGATGGTGAATGACTAGTGAAATATAACTGGTGATTAACAATAGAAAATAACAATGAAATAATGAGTGCTCACAAAGAGTACTGGGTATTGAAGGACTGCTTCTGATAGCGAGAGGTTTCGAAGTTGAATGTTTTGAAGGGTGCGTTCGAGTTCGGTTCTTATCGATCTGTTGGATTACTACGATAAGCCTGTTTGGATTGAAACAACTTGAGCAACACTCCCTTGCACCAGAGACGTCCCCAGTCTGTGCAAAAGGCTGAGTGATGCTGCTGCTGTTGGTAGTCAGCGCCAGAGCCCAAAATCAACAACTATCAACAAGTTTGAGCCATCGATAAGCCATCGATAAGCGTCATCACTACTAGCGGATTCTTCCGATGGTTTCCCGAAACCTCACAATGACATTGACAAAAAAATAGTACTACTAGCCAAGCTCCCTTGTTCTGCCCTTCCTATGGCACATCTAGTTTTCATAGTCAAGGGTAGAGTCATTATCACTACACTCGTCTTCAGAGTCTTCACCTGAACCGGATCCCAAACTTGAATGATCCGAGTCAGAGTCACATATACCCTGATCTTGAATTTCCTCTTCTTCAAGATCCTCAAAAATTACAGTGGTTTCGGTAGCTTTGTGACTATAATGGGCGTATGTGTGCCCAACTCCTAAACCCCATTGATAACGCATGAACATGTCACGGTCTACAAACCTAAGCTGCTATATCAGTGAAACCTCATTTAGGTAGAGATGTTAGACGCACCGATTGATATAGTAGTACGCCAGTCAAGCTTATCTTGAGCATAATGGGAAACGCTCCTGCCATCCAAACACCGCAGGCCTTGAGTGAATTGCGGAATAACATGGCAACATCTAAGAACGTTATCGGGGTCAACAAACCCAAATGTGTCTGGATCCGCCATAGGAGGGAAGCAAACACGATCTAGTACAGATGTACACTGGCTCGAGCCTTCACCAACATCTATGTGTTGATACCAGCGCACCCAAAGGAAGTCGA
>JABBWB010000535.1:0-21601 GCA_016628085.1 Suillus occidentalis
AATTGAGGTTTCGGCTAGATCATACTGCAAACAACTGCGATTTGATTTCCGACTTTCATAACCTCGAGTTGGCCCTGCATGCACCTACAAACCATTGGTTCATCTGATGATGGACAGGATCTTCATCGTTCTTAGTAATTCGAGGAGATTGAACATGAGAGTATCTGTAAGTTTGAGTATAGCACTGGTTCGTCCACCCAAGCTGGTATCTATGACTCCCTCGCCACGGAACACAAATTATTCGACCCATCCACCGAGTTCAACAACGAACCCAACAGCAACCTTTGCAAATTCAAGAGCATGCTATTTGTATTCAATTGTCAATAATTCACGACATAACGTACAACAGTCAGAAATATCGCACCTCGAATGAAAACTCTCCGTCAACGAGGTCCATCCTGTCCGCCGAAGTGTGAATGTACGGGTTGAACGTCTTGAACGGGTCGCCCTCTGCCGCGAATATGGCAGGGTATCCCGCTCGGTGCCATGACATGTGATCCGAGCCTGCACCAGCACTTACAACAGGGTCGGCCAAGTATAATGCAAGAACTACGGTATGGCACTTACAAGAGTTTTGCACCGCCTACAACAGACGTACTATACTCTTCTGCAAGCGTCATCGTCCAGTTCGTCAGATTCGAATCAACATCCGTCGTGATAAAGGTCACCACGGGTTCTGCTCCCTTTGGTACGTACGCGGTCATATCCTAGTACCGAGTTGATTCTCAATTTACAATGAATGGATCACTCTCATACTCACAAACTGGATCATGGCGCCCACTTCCTTCTTCAATTGCTTGTACTCAGACACGACCTCCTGGCTTCCTAGTAAGCCACCTTCTTCCGCAGCATACCAGTGAAATTCGACTGGGCGTTCTGGCGCGAATCCAGATTGAACAAGAGCCCTGAACGCCTCGAGGATTGTGACCGTTCCTGAGCCGTCGTCGTCTGCTCCAGGCGCAGGGAGTAAGGGAAAGCGATAATTCGCAGAATCTTGGTGAGCGCCGACGATGATACGAGGAAGGGCTATCGTTGGGTTGGGTGAGGAACGTCCAAAGAACGGTTCAAATCGAGCGATGACGCTGGGCTGGGGGAACGTGTGAGTGAATGTCTCGACTGAGAGACGGACACCGGGAGGGGCAGCAGAGATAATCTATACAAAGTGATTTCAGTACACGAGTTCGAACATATAGTATGATGATACTGACGTCCAGAATCTGATTGTACAACCAGCGTGAACTCTTGACACCAAACTCCGAACGATAATACCGGTTGTGAAACGAAGTCAGGTTTCCCAAGTTCTTCTTCATCTCGTCCTTGCTCAAAAGCTTGGTGACTGACGTCACCTTCTCTTGGTATTGCAATTTTGGCCATGCTATTCGACTCTCAGCTTGCTTGGGATAGAAAAGGGAAATGCAAGTACGGACTTGATTCAGCAGACCCATGACATACGTGCAG
Organism: Suillus occidentalis; assembly: GCA_016628085.1. Taxonomy (NCBI): domain Eukaryota; kingdom Fungi; phylum Basidiomycota; class Agaricomycetes; order Boletales; family Suillaceae; genus Suillus; species Suillus occidentalis. Next base: position 1,459 of record JABBWB010000535.1, read on the forward strand.
ATCCTGATGATCTGTGAGGTCAATGAAGCCGAGGCCCTGCTGTCGAAGGCGTAGTTTGTCGCCTTCGGTCATCCATACTGCCTCGGCCCCAAATACTTGCAACAATCGTGGCTCATCGAGTTCTAAGGCGTTCTCGGGATCTAAAAGACGCATAACTTGCACAGGATCACCCCCGTGAGTAGCAAGCAGGGACTCTATGATAGCGTCACGGTCAGATAGGGTATCAATGGTGGGTCTGCCGAGTACATCCTGAGGCGGCGGCTTATCGAAGACTGCAGCAGATGCAAAGAGAACAGGAAGGAGCGCATACAGCGCAGTTTGTGTCCTCATTGTGGCACTACGATTGGTGAGGAGAAAAGAATGTAGAGTTTCAGCCGTAAGATCAATACCAAGAATTTACTCACGTTTGTTGTCAACCATTCAAGAACGAGAACAATTTGGGAAGCAGCCGGTCCGTCACAGCCGTACTACCAATCCTTCACACCCGCTGCTCGATACCAAGTACCCGTGACACAGAGCTCGTCCCCTCCATCATGAAAAAAAACCAGGCCGCCCCTGCAGTGAACGCGACCCTGTGGTGTGTCACTTGATGTCACTGTCTGGAACAAGTCTGGAATTTGCATACCACTGAGACTCCGCGGATCATCGAAATCATTAATCATCTTCGCTAGCTCGAGGTAAATACATTGGATTGCCAGAGCACGATGGGCACGGCCAGATGTCTCGATACCTACGCAGTAGAGAAGGTGTAAAGCGACCGTGACTGGCTGCAAATTCTGCTGACTAAGCTGCAAGAACATCAAAATTCGCAAATGAACGATATTTGTTGATACTAATTTGATATACATGTTCAAAATTACATTGACCATAATGATGCATAGAACGTAGTTGAAATCAAACATATGCATGCATTACAGCTCGTGGTATGCGTATGTGGTTGACGGGGCGATTTCAAATATTACTTCACCATCATGGCCAGGGGTATTCTGCCCGATCAGGGTTCTAAAAGGCTGGTCAATCGATGTGAAAGCAACTGTATTATGTACTAAGTCCTACCCAGAGGACGTACAGGCGACCAGACCGCCAGGTACATCTCTATCTGGCCCAGGGACACTGCATTATCGACAGTCAGGCGACTAGTATAGCGCAACGAAAGTAATCAAACGAGGATACCCCGGAATTTTGTCTTACCAGTCGAGTCGAGCAACGACCTCACATGCGCACAAAAGAAAATCAAATAGTGAGCGTGTTATTATGATGTTACTAGTATGATACTCGAGGGCGAGGGGTATCAATGTCAAATGAGCGACTTTCCAACCCCATATCAATCAATTGTCCACCAAGAGTATGCTGTGTATCTAAAGGATGACGTTTATGGGAGTGCAGCCAATGTTCACAAGGCCGTTCTAAAGCACGATCATTATTAAACAGTAATAAGACCGTCGTGAAAAGCACGTACGTATTTGTTGTTGCTGCAGCACAAAGGCTCCTGGTTAGCCTCACAGCCTGCACCGGTACCCACGACGGAGACAGGGCTGCAGTTAAGGCCGACGAGGGCAGTAACATCAGCAGCAATAGCGGCGAGACCCAGAATCTCAGAGGCGTCGTTGTATTTTGAAACCTGCGAACCATTCGTCAGCCATCTTACCCGACTACGAAAGATAGGTTCACATACAGTGGTAGAACCCTCGCAGCACTGGATGTTGCCGGTGTTGCACTGGCCATCGGCAAGAGCGAAAGCGACGAGAGAGGCAACGGCGAGAATACGAGCGAACATTTTTGAGAGTAAAGGAGGTTGGTTAAAAGATACTAAGAGTCAGGCTGTTCAAAGAGGGGTAAAGGAATGGGAAAAAAGTCGTCTTCAAAGCCCATATTTTATACGATCCAGGAGAGCCAGGCTGAAATTGTTTGGGGATAATTCCGTAGTATTACCGCACTTCTTGATGTTGTGGGTCGAGTCTGAAATTGCAGAACGTAAGACGATGCAAGACGCCGAAGTGCGTATGAGCACGTGCCTTTTTTCTGGTTTCCATTGCGAGGGTTGACTAATGATGGCATTGATGGGCGGGCTATCTTCAAGGTGGTCTGGAATCAGGATTGGTGGGAACCATGTGTGCCCAGTAAAATTTATGTGCAATTGTAAAATTTTTGAGAAGGGACGATACTCTATTAGTGCCGACGGTAGCGGACGAGATCATGGGGTGCAGGGTCAGCCTATGGCATATGGAACGCGACCGTCGCGTTCTGCCCGTCGGTGAACGCAAAGGGTGTGAAAAGCGAGTGTCCATCAGCCCATCAGAGCAACAGTCCTTCGAATCGAAGCCTTGAAGACAGTCTCAAACAATCTTGGCCTAAGAAAATATGCGATGAATCGCCAGAATTCTGCCCAGTATTACCGGAGATTGAAGCTCACTCGGAAATCCACGGAGAAATGGAAACATCGAGGACTCACTGGCAGAAGCAGAATTCAAGGAGACGGTGGTCGAGACCGAAGTTCGGGATCTGAATCATGTGAAAGCAGATTAGTATAACATGTCGCGTTCGCACTATATATTCAGAGCTCAGATTCGAAGCCCCGCGGTGTCAGGACCATGAGTGGTTGCTTGACAATGCTTTTTCTCGAGGACGCTGGCGTAGTGATGCATGTGTACCGTAAAAGCATTTCAGAACTGTCGACCTGTATCACATAATCCTCTTGGCATGATCACAAGATTTCAACAAATTTCTACCCATCAGAGTGGAAAAGAGTGGCAGGGCATCACGTACTCCCAGGCTGTTTGATGTGGATGTTGATTCGGCATTGCACCCTGGATGCGTCGGACATCATTTTCCGAAATGATTATAGTACAGCAAGACAGCACACTGGCAGTGGCGAGACGTTTGACTCAGGTCGGGGGTTCACTACATCCTGCAAGGGTCGTATCAACCGCATGGATTTCGCATTAAATTTCGACGACCTGTTTTGAAGTGCAATTAGTTATCGAGTGGCGAGCAATTAACTCACAACTGATGTTATTCCGAGATGATCAATATATCCAATATTGTCTTACAATGACTTGCTGAGCAACCACAAAGTCCTTGCAAGAGAAGTTGAAGGGGATGTAGCTGAGATTCACCTCGAAGCCAGACTACAAAGTGAAGAGGAGTTGAATAGGATGCAGCGAAGCAAGCTGCCGGGATGCCGTACGCACTTGGCGGTGTCATGCCGATTTTCGGGGTCTTCTTCGAAGTTGGTCGTTGTCGGTGCGAGTCGAGCGAATGGTAGATGGGCCAACATGTTGTAGTACGAGTACTTGCTCGTTTGGAAACTCGGGAAGAAATGCAGACGGGGACCAGTCCAGAGCCACCTCCATTTTGACATTATCATAAATTTGGGAGTCGGGTAAAGATCCGACCGCAACGTCGATGACACTGTGGTCCGTGACTCACTAGTTGGATCCGAAGTCATGCATATAACACTTTATACACGCACTCCGACACTACCCTCCCTCTATATTGACACCACTCTTCAACAATTCTTCGATTGGTCGATAAACAGAACGTCAAACGACATGTCAAGAGACTCTGGAGAACGTCCTGTTTCAAGGTCGTTTCTACAGCAGAGGCTGAGTCGGGTGCCTACGAATGACAGCGATGACGGGGCGACATTGGTGAACGAAACAACAAGTGAGTTTATTGTCGTATTCGGAAGAAGGTTGTGTGCCAGTGTGGAGAAATAACTTTGATAAGGGCTGTGATCACACGGCCCCGCACATCAGTTCTCTCTTTGGGATTCTCTTCTAGGCTTATCTCCCAGGGGCAAAAAGCTGTCTTCCGACTGTCACTCAAACTTGAGCGTCATAGCAGACAAAGTTCGTGCAGGATCCGACCTCGTGCACAGCTGTAGCCTATCGTCCCTGCAACCACCCCTTTTACGCCCATCTTTCTGTCCAGCTTTACTCCGCTTCCTTCCTTCCTTCTTTCCATCATCATCATTTCTCGCTGTGGAAGCTAATTTGTGCTCATGGCAGATTCAGTGAGCAATGAGAGCAGGTCTGTGTCTCGGGGACGTGAATCATTTGTAAGTCCAGTCGTATCTGCCAAAGACTCGTCTGATATAGTTTTCGTACGTTAGCACTCCTCAGGCAGAGGCGGTATAGGTAATATTCGGCGTGCTTCCGTCTCGAGCGACCCTCGTTCCGTCAGTGATGCAGATGATTCTGAATTGTCTCGTGGACGAGAGCAAGCTATGCACCCTGACAGGGTATGTTGCACATCTTTTGCTTCAGGATACTTCCTCACATGGCCCTTGTTAGATGCAGTTGATCTCCGTGGGTAGGGGTGGAGCGGGTAACATGCGTTCCCCTTCTCAGGAAGTGGGAAGGGACTACCCCCAGACCGTTAATATTCTTAACGAGCACGCTGCGGTTCAGGCAGAATATGAACAGCAGGTCAAGAAGCACCACGCTGAGGCCAACCCGATTGTATGTCCATCTAGTTTTATGTCCCGCAACATTGATGCAAGCCCAATATATCTTAGCATTCTTCTGGAAGAGGCGGTCTTGGCAACATATCAGGCTCCCGCTCTCGTTCTCGTGGTCCAATAACCCATTCTACGGGACGAGGCGGAGCAGGCAATATTCAATACGGAGCTGGACCCAGCATCAACCATACGGATGAAGACGAAAGAAGGAGGCATGCTCATGCTCAAGCAATGTATGCATGCTGCATTCACTTACGGTCTTGGATTCACAAACTTACCATCCCCCTATCAGACACTCAACTGGCAGAGGCGGAGCTGCAAACCTTACCAATGCACACTCGCCTGATATTGAACGTGTAGTTCATCGTCACAGTGAATTCGAGTCCTCAGGGCGGGGCGGGGCTGGCAACATACGCTCCCGCTCTGCGTCGCGCGACCCAAGTGGACGGACACCTTCCCGCGATCCCAAAGAGAAACATGGAATTGCTGCTCTGTGGAGCAAGGTATCCCACCCCACTGGTCCCGGCTCTGTGGATCCTGGGTCCCAGGAAGAGTGACTCGCGCTTGAGCGTCTCCGTACCTCCCCCAAATTTCCTTCTTCCCCGCCCTCATCCCCAATTCCTTACTCTCTCATGCGGAGGCGCTCACAATTTATTGATACCCCATCAACGCGGCGGAATGCGCGTTATTTTTCTTATCAGTCGTCAGTCTAGTTCGTCATCTGACAATACGCGGAGCATTGGCTCTCTTCCAGTTGTATTAGAGGATCATGAGTATGTGTCTTTTTTGGAACTTTAATTTTTCTTCTTGATTTGCTCTGTTGCTTTATCCTATTGGCTCTTTCCTTATTGCTCTCTTACTTTCTCTCTCTGTCTGTCTATCTGCTGGGGTCTCATGCTATACCGGAATGTTCTCATAACCATTGCCATGCTGTATATTCTCACACTCATTGGCAATAGCTCGCGTCGCCTGTTCTCATCTTCATGTGTGCTGTTCCCATTATACAGCATCTTTCCCTCATTATCACTTTGCGCCATGTTGCGCGTCTTTTCATAGATCTCTTCTTTCATTTGTCCTGTGCAATAGACCTTCTCTCATATAACCTGTTTGTCACCGGCGCTCGTTTCCCGAGCGCTTTATTTTTGCTGTTACTCTCGAGATAAACCCCACTCCGGTACCGGTGATGGGGCATAACTCCTGAAGGCCCTTACTCGCTCCCCTTCCCATTCCACCTTACAAAGCTTTGAACTCAATCTATTTTTTCTGTGATGATTGTCTGCTGATGCCTTTTATTCGCCCCTTCCTAGACGCTGCATCCGACGTGATCGAAGAAGGCGTTTCCGCCACAAGTGGGGTAGAAGTAAGGTGTGGGCGTGACGCATGGATGAGAGGGGAATAGTCGGTGATCTTTCAAGTTCATGTTTATATCTTACTAAACACCATATTTTGACTGTAATCTCATTGGTCTCTCTATGTACTTGTATTCGCGAAATAGTCTAGTCTGGCAGTTTGTGACATGTGATAATGAATTGATGCGAAAACAGCGCGGAGATGTTTGGTTTCTGAGTTCAGCGAGAGCACCTCGCGGAAGATGTCTTTTCTATAACAGACAATATTGACTCGGGATCAAGATTGCATGATAAGCAGCCTAATAATAGCCCTTTGTGCCCCAGGGTTGTCCCTGCAGGGAGTACGGCAGGACACTATGTAAAGGAATTATGCACACGACTTCAGGCCCATGAACAGAGGTCTGAGAAAGACGAGTCTCATCTAAAAAATAGAGCCGTCGGCGGAAACTTCAATGTCTCAAGGAACATCACTGGGTTCCGCGAGCTCCCAGAAGGAGGTTAATTACTAAACCCACGACACTACACCTTGTATGAGCCTCTGATGGCTGTTGGCGGAAACTACCGGTGAATGCGGTGCAGGACATCAACTCAAGCTCCGTGCGTATGTCAGCCGTAAGATCATCAGCTCATACTACAGCAGGTTAGTCATATCATTTGAAGAACTGAGAAGCGCGTTCAACAATGCATAGCCTTTGCTTCTGTTTTCTATCATAACATTCGATCCGATGCTAGGCACGTCGACAAAGCCCGCACAAATGGACTTAAGAGGCTTGTTAAACATAGTGGATCTCGCGAGTTCAACTCGACGATACGAATCATATACCGCCGCATCAAGACCTAGAGACTGCCTGAGTAAATGATTATTCAGTTGTATTCTGACCAATCTGAAGGCGTGTAGTACCTTGTGTGACCCCAGTATTTTGATCGGCGCAATGATTCTGATTCGGTGATAACTTGTTATCGATTCGTCCTGTTATGGCCCCCGGTTCCAGATCCCCTGAACTCCTCGAAACAGTTGGGCTTTTTGCAGAGTTAGGATTGGACTAGGATGAGATAATTCTCACCCTGGTCCGGACTTGTCGCCCAATATAGCAGGAGCGGTCATCTTTTTATTGGGTGTTTGCTTACGGGCGGCGGGACTCGCGCGAAAAGCGCTCATCTTGAAGAATCACACAGGATTACCCCAAACTTGGATCCAATCGCACCTCTTGATCCTCTTCCTACATAATGGTCAGATCATATCACTCCTACCTCCTCCTGTAAGTGAGTCTCGCCGGATCATACCTCAAATATTGGCCTCCTGCATCCAAAGATCATACGAGGAACATGAATCTCCACAATTTGCATGGATCCGTACTCCACTCATACACCCTGAAGCTGTCACAGACCGTTTTTGATTGTGAGCCTGTCAGAAAAGACATATATAACACGCACCAAAACAGACACCAGTTAAATTTATCGTCCAGTCGAGGATCCCTAATCCTGGACTTCCGGAACTATAATTCTTCAGCGGTTCCGTCGGTAGCGGGTGCATATGAAATTTTTCTCGCAGCACACGAATGAGCAAATGAGTGTCTTCCAGTAGGACGAATAAGGTCAATAAGACGTTGGCTCCTCTCCTAAACGCGAATGCCAGAACGACCACAATAGGCCATTTAAAATCCAAGTAGGCCAACCCAGGTGCATGATACAGGGATACATATGTATATGGCAAAGGACAAATAGCACCGCCAACCGAGGGGGAAACCCGCTGTCGAAAGATCTCAGTCAAACATGAATGGAGAATACTAGTATCGCACCTGAAATATTGTGAAGTCAGCACGCTCAATGTGCTTGTAATATGGAACATTACGTGGCTGTGCCAACCGCAGGAGGGGCATACGAATCTTGTATGAAGCAGTATCTGCAATGTGCATACCATTGAAAGCAGCGCTTCGCGGATAGTAACTTTGAGCGCTGTGAAAATTGTGATGCCATAGTTGTTCCCCGCCGCCAGAAAGTTCATGCTACCTTCGCCATCAAGTGATGTGACTGGACGTCAAATTTGAGTATCTGATACGACAAAGTCATTCGTCAGTATCTCGACACGATTGTAGAACACAAAGTCAAAGAAAGCTATTGGCCTACCGTGTCACGGATTGCGAAATCCGAACCCTCCAAAACCATATAAATTGAGAGATCGCACCATTGTATTGGTAAGTTTAAACAAGAAATGACAACGACCAACTACACCTTGATCAGAGATATCGAGGCCTAGGTTCGAGTTACCTAGTGGTAAGCATGTGGCAACAAGACAAAATACACCAACCCCCGAGCACCATTACTAGCGCTGCGAGTCTCAATTGCTATTCAACTGTCCTAGAACGGGAGACGATTCGATTCAGAATGCTCGACTCACTGTAGCAAGCTCAATTTTTCAAGTTGATTGTCTTATGTGACTTGCAAGGAGAAGGCACCAACACGGAGCAGATGCGCCTGGGCCAGAACGGCTGCGCCCGAAACCCAGTATCTCAAGCCTTCGCCGTACCACTGGGATGCTGATCAAGATTAGCTTTTGGAAAGTTCCATTGGTCGAGACTCGATATCACCGGAGCTTCCTGCGCGGTAGCATAATTCGTCCGAGTCAAGTTCGAAAAATGCAGAGCCACAAATAATTACGTAATCATGAACAGAGCGAATCAAATTCAGTCAATCAATGATAATCGAAATCTCTTAACACAACTCCCGCGTCTGCTTTCCCTCCCTGTTGTTCAAAGTTATTTCGTCTGTGTCGCTTGACTTCGGAGAACGGGGACGAGACTCAGATAGATCCTCCAGTACGACCGCAGTAGTTCCAGCATCTGTAAAAGTCATTGCAAGTGGGTCACGAACGCGCTTCCGAGGCAGTGATCCAAAAGTTATAATGGGTGTTGGAGAGGACGGTGCGTCATCTTCTGCGTTTAAATGGAATATGAACGCCACGACGACGCTCAAATTCGCGACGATTAGAGACGTAGAAGCCTAATGCGCAATCAGCAGCGCTCGAGGTTCAAACACTGACACTGCACCTCAACTATAGCAGTCATAATCACCCTTATCCCTCCACCAGAAAAGATGTAATATGCATGGATCAGACTTACAACCGTGGTTATCGCTGATGCAGAGAAGACAGATAGCACCCGGACTTTTTGCCCTCTTGACAATCTGACTCCGTAGATGAGGTAAAATGGAGCGAAGATAAGAACAGAGTCCCCTAGAACGTCGGCTGAAATACATAAGAAGACTAATATTTGGTGAACGATGAATCCTCACTGATTATCTGCGTTATTGCAACATTCCTGCCGAGATTGCACTGCGGACGTGGTTGTGTTTTCCAGCCGGGGACATTTTCACAAATCCACCACAATTGTGAAAAAAGCAGAGCCCATACGACGCCGAAGATAATGGCAGTGGTTATGAGAACCCTTCTGAAAAAGGTTCCCGGGACTGTGAGTCGTACAATGGTAAACAGTATGGATAACCTCGATGACCTATGTGCGCACGTCAGTCCCGTCGCTTTGCCATGCCTCGAGGACCTCAACGCCTTACCATACAACTATGTAGAAGCATTGGGCAACTCTGAGGTGATGAATGTGATGGCTCTCTCAATTGTATGCAAATACAAGAAGACAAGGGAACACACGTGTAGTATAATGCTATCCTCGTGCCCTGAGGATATTTTTCTGCATCCTTCAGTAAGATGCATGCAAAATACACAGAAAACGCTCACCGAAGTCTTGCAGATACAAACAAAGGGCGACTAATAGGATAAAGTCAAATATCATGCCGAGGGTCGCCCATGCATCATCGATCCACAGACGCCTTTGCCGCACACGAACATACAAGCGGAAGGATGTAACAACAGTTGCTATGATTGTAATGATAATATCTGCGACTAAGAAGAACATCAACTACAGCGACGCAGAGAGTCGAATGATCTGACCTACCTTCAGTCTGAGTAAGGGTGGGGCCTGAGGACGACATCACGCACTTTCTGAGAAAGTGGGTTGGGGAAACAACATTTATAACCCAAAAAAGAAGGGGAGACGCCTCTTTGGCAAGCTGTGGAGGTGTAGACCACTGCAACTGGTGAGCTTGTTCGCGTGTATGGATCATTTCATGTCGACCACGAGGGGTTGCTATGTTTCCGGATCATGCACCACCTAAAGTAGTAAGTCAGCCAGCCCATTATTTCATTTGGCCTCTTGGCTGGTGGAGTTCCCAGGTTGAGCGCTTGGTTCGATCAGATCAGTTGATATTGACTTTGATTTTGTGGAGGTTGTACGGACAGCGCCCTTATGTCCAACCGACTCCAATGGCAGTTCATACAGCTACATACCTTGTTTAGCCTTAGCTGTTCTGGAAGAAAAGACATCGAACAGCATCGAACCAGACTGGAATGATCCGAATACTTGCCTACCGAGTCTCAGCTTGCGAAATCCACCTCCAAGCACCATTACTAACGCTCCGAGTCTCGATTCTGTCCCAAAACGGGAGACGATTCAGAATGCTTGGCTCACTGTGGCAAGCTCGATTTCCTGATTGTCCCATGACAAGTCAGGAGAAGGCACCAACACACCGCAGTCGACAATGCGCCCGAAACCGACACCTTATGCCTTCGACGTACAGGCTCTGGACTGGTTTTTAAAAAGTTCCATCTGTCGATATCACCCTGCAGGGCCTGCACGGTCAAGATTAAGTTGTCCAACACATCGGGGTTTGCAATATTTAAGACAGGTTTGAATGTCGTGCGAAACGTGAAGGTAACACTTAATATTTAAGTTGTCATCTAAGCAGAAGTAAAATATCAAATATTGAAGAGATATTGCACGACATGAGAAATATAAAGCATTAGCAAACATTTTGCTGTCGGCCGAATGTCAACGACAATAAGAAATATAAATATATTTTTAATGCTGGTCTAAACTTCAAAACTAAATTTCACATTTACAGCCGTTTGCAAAAATGATGACAGTACGTGCCTTTTTGAGAAAGAAGAAGAAATAAATAATTCTTACATACACAGCAGTAATTAACGCGTCCCGCATGTATGTGAACTGCGATTGAGTCGAAATGACAAACTCGATATCCTCTAATTCTATAGACTCTGACGACGATTCAACAACGGCGGCTGTCAGGGACCAGTATGACACCTCTCCAGAAGATGAAACAATTGTTGTGGAACCCACCTCCGAACTAGAATCACCCGAAAACGAAAAACGCGGCCCTGGTCGCCCTCCCAAGCCCAAGGAAGGTACAATTATTCGAAGTTCATTGACTATTGAATACCTGAATGTGTGATTTTACTCAGTACCTCCACCACCACACAATGTTTCGATCTCGTACACTCTCATAATGTTTTCATACTCAGAAATGAAGAAACCAAAAGCAAGGCGAAGTGGAGAACCTGCGATAATCAAGCTTTCAAATGACAAGCCTTTCGATACCCTCAAAGCCCAAATACTCAAGTGCATCTCGGAAGCACTGAAACCCAAGAAACTTGCCTATGATGATTATAAAGTAACTTTTACAGTTGCACGGCACCAAACATCGCCGTTATCCTTGAAGAAACAGTCGGAATTCGATCACCTGCTTGAATGTGTGTTGAAAATGAAGGCTCCTGCAGCAAAGATTCTTGTCGAGGCCTCCAAAAAACCTGATCCACCAACGGTTCGTACATTATGTGCATATATGCTGTTCAATTCTAAGTTTTACAGCCAAAGAAGAAACGAAGACATGATGGGGGTGAGCAGACCAGCGAGGACAGTGATATGAGCCAGGGAAGCAATAGCGACAGTGATCGGAAGAAGAAGAAAAAGAAGGTACCAGACGTGGGATTCATGTATTTTGTTCGTCGTGACTGACATTGTATCCTCTCAATCGCATAGAAAAAGGACCCTAGTGAACTCCCACTCAACGTCGAGCTGTCAGCACAGATGAAACTCTTGCAAAATCGATACACATGCAACAAACCTGGCTGCCTCAGTTCTGGCTATTGCTACATCCTACCTGACAATAATGCTCATTTCACGCTCTCTCATCGGCATCTATCTGTATGGGCCGCTGCATTGGCTGCTAAACCTCCAATTACTACAATCGAAAAACCACCAAACCACAAAGAATTTGATGGTTTGTCATCAAATCTCTTGTCTGATACTGCTCCGTTGATTCAGTGCCGCCTTGCTGAACGAAACAATGCACAAGCTGCTCCGTCTGCATCAAATACTCCGACAATCAACTTCAATGTTCCAAACGACTTCTTTAGTTTTCTACGACCTGCCACAGGACCAAATCCTCTGCTTTATGCCGCTCCTGCAGACCATGTTTCAAACACGATTGACGCTCCACTTCTTTCTGTCTCCGCAAGGCCTGGTCCGGACCTGCCCCTCGCAGACTTCTGTGCTGCATTTGAACTCTCGCAGGATATTCACGCAAAGCTTGCCGACAATGGCTATACAGGGACACGAACCATCAGGTACATCATTGTTTCCGAACTAAAGGAGATGGGTTTCAAGAATGGCGAAATTGCTGCAATGAAGGACGCGGTTGCACGATGGGCTACAAGGGACTGATTTTCATGTTTCAACTTGAACAATTGCTCTGTATTGTTATTGTAATGTACTCGCACTGCCAGGACTCAACTCGAAAGCCTTGAATTAGAAATATCCTGCATGAATGAAATAACCTGCTGCATCGGAAGCCGTAATGATACTCATGGCTTCATACATGTCGAATATAATGCTACTGGATGCGAGGAAGTAGTCCTGATAGCGACGGATGAAGGCCTTAACCTTTGAAAAAGCTTCTTCGATTGGGTTCAGATCGGGGGAGTAGGGCGGGAGATACTCAAGGCGAACACCTATCTCCAATGGTTAAAAAACTCATCTAGATCAGACACGGTGACTCACCATAAGCTTCGATCAATTCCTGCGACACCTTCTCCATGATGAATTTTTGCATTGTCCATCACGAGGACAGACAGAGGACCAGGATAGGGTGAGCACATAGGCAGCTGAGGTGCATTAGGACATTCACAACAAATTGAGTCAATTACGCACCACTGTAGACTGAAGGAACTCGAGATATTTCACAGTCGTGAATGAGCCTTCAACAACACTCGATGCAACCATGCCATCAATAGTCATGAGCCCCAATGCGGAGACACGCTGTCCACGGACAAAGACTTGACGGCTAGCGGCACGTTGTCCTTTGGGTGCACGACCACATAAACGCCCTGGAGTGTGTTCATCTTTCGAAGTCTCATCAAGAAAACCAATCTCCTCAGGTAGATATTGACTCATTTGAATAGTGAACTCCATTCTCCGCTGCTCGTTCCTTTCCTTTGCGATCCGTTTGAGCTTTTTGAGGGAAATGCCGATACGCTCCAGCTCGCGATGAATTGTGGTGTAGTGTACAGATATGAAACGATTGGTATCAAGTAGCTCAAGTAGTTCATCCAAGAACCACCCAGGACGGTGACGGATGAGACGGATGAGATAAAGGACATCGTCGCAGTGGAGAACACGAGGGCGCCCACGAAGGCTACAGGTGGAGCTAACGACATCGCCTGTCTCGCGCCAAAGCTTAACAACACGCCAGAAAGTACTTTCTGAGAATCCGACACATGTAAGAATATTGTGGAGAGAGAGATGTCGACGCTCATAGAGATTAATGGCAGCGAGTTTGACGTCGCGGCTTATTTTTCGGTACATGGATGATGATTGTTGCAGTGCGAGATGAAGTACTAGGTTATATTATTTATTTCTTCTTCTTTCTCAAAAAGGCACGTACTGTCATCATTTTTGCAAATGGCTGTAATACTCGACAAAACTTCAAATATCGCACGTGACTGAATGCGCGCTTGTGTATGAAGTTTAGGCCGCCACTTGGACGGGCGTTAATATTTTAAATAACCCCTGACAATAAAATGTGAAGATAAAACATTAAGTTTTGTCTCCGGATTAAATGGATCGCCCGACGATTGCCCACTCATCGCCCGACGATCACCCACTCACGGCTGAATCATCGCCCACTTACGAGCAATCTCTCCGTTTGAGAATTGAATTGTGAGATATTGGTACATGGTACATGCAGGAATATACACAAATATACGTAGTAGAGCGATCAATCCTGTTTGGCAGTAGTTAGAGACCAGTGGTTTCGGAAATGAATGACAGTACTTACACGAGATAGAGATAGTATGACTACAGTATCACTTGAAACCGCCCATTGAGCAAAGTGACCAACAACCCAGGATACCTTGACATTTTCTAAGTGACTACTGAAGCTTGACGAGAACATTTTAGCGGGGAAATGAGGATACATAGCAAATGGATCGATGGTCAGATCATGAAGCGGGAGGAGTTTGTGTACAGCAAACACAAGTTCACCTGTGGGCGTAGCATATATGTGTCGAATACTGCCAGGGACAGGAGACGATAGTCGGTCACCCTGAGGATAAAAAAAAACTTGGCTATTCCCGACGTGAGTAGAGGCTCTACTGTAGATAACACCGTTGAATTTTAGACGTGCACGTAATATTGCTGTGTGTCGTTTGATGAGTGCGTACAGGTCTTCAGAAACAGTGACAGCTCTAGCAGAGGAAGGAGCCTGTAAACTGTCGTCCAAAGGATCCTCGGCAAATTCTTCTCCGAGACTTGTAGCGCTCTTGGGAGCAGACATCTTGTCAAACAGAACTTTGCACTCTTGAATAGCTGGCGGAGAATCCGGTTGACCAAGCCAACAGCGAAGTTTTGAAGTCTTGATAAAAGAATACAACATGGTAGCTTCCAGCTCGCCTTCAAAAATCAGTTTTGCTACTAAATACTAGTGCTCTGCAAAAACCCACCAGTCTTGTGATTTACTGGAAGACGCTGAATTATTCCGATTAAACGTTCAAAAGGAAAGCACCACCAAGAGTGGGCAGGGCCAAAAAGAAGCAGATAGTCGTATATGTGGAAGGCAGCATGGTGATTTGGACATAGAGCGAAGGTGGGATGTATTTTCTTCAAATTTCCAACATAATTTGCAATGTGGGTGCGATATGCATGTGCCCTCCGTGCAGTCATTGTTCGGGCACATGCGAGATATACCGCACAAACAAGTTCCATCGTATGGTCAAGAACATCTCTAAGGCGGGTGCTGACTTCATCAGAAGGATGGGAGGTGCTGGCGCCCCACAAGCTCAAAAGGGCAATGGGAATGTAGACAGTGATTAAAGAGTGCCATTCGTCCGCTTTCATCGTCCCGGCAGATGCACTTCCAAAATCACCTGGGACTGAAGTAAACCAAGATGGGACGGTTATCTGCTGAATGACGTCTCGAACATGATTAAGGGCATCTGGAGAACCAAGCTGGTGCTCCTTCTGCAGAGCAGCAAGAGGTTTTCTACAGCGCTAAAAACAAACTTAGGAAACTCGCAAAAAGGCAGCAATATTTAGAACTTACCCATTCCACAAGAGCTTTGACGTAGTTGATTTTGAACAATCTACTAGATTTTTCAGGAATGCATCGCAAGGCCTCGCACACGAACTTGAGAGGTCCCGTATTCTTGTGAAACAGAGAATTTTGTAGCTTTTCCAGGTTTTCGTGATCGGAAGACAACGGGGAAACAAGAAGGGTGCGTATAGCAGCGACCTGAGTCATTTCCTTTGAAGTCATCCCCGGAGGCACCTCGCCTAAGTCGCACGAGAAGGCTGGAGGGGATAAAGGCGATGAAGTGGTCACCGTGCTCAAACCGAGAAGGTTATGAGAGTGATGTTGCACCAAACCTTCCAATATACAATGCATCGGGTCGATGACGAGCTGGCGCGAGGGATCCCAGTATGGCAAACGCCACAGCTCTGAGTAGCGCACACCATGAGCTTTGAAAAGTTTTTCTCGTTCAGAGGTCGTCGCAGCGTCCCTCCACTGCTCAGCGAACTTCCGGAGTTCATCTTTATCGCGAGGTTTCCAGCTATCGAAGTCAACTCTGCTGTACGTGGTCTTATGATAGCAATTGCACGCGCTACAAAAAAAATGGCTACTGGTTCCAGCTAACGAGGCAAGATGACAAGTGGCAGGAAGATCACAAACAGCCAGAGCAACAGCGCTGCAAGCAAGCCGGCCGGTAGGAAAATGAGCAGTCTTGGAAATTTTGATTCCGCGCTCCCATGAATCTACCATGTCGTTGATAAGTGGCTGGATGTAGTGATTGAGATGCTCAAGAGATGGCTGTTTCGGACCTGGGATTATCCCTGCAAGATACATGTTCTTGGGCTTGTACCTGATATCTGATGGTAGATTCAAGCATGCCATAGAGATGATTCCAGAGGATTTGCTGGCACCATGCAGATTCATGCCTTCCAGATTGAAGAAGTCCACATGAAGGGCGAAAGCATAGCGTCCTTCGTCTCCTCTATCGATAAAAAGTGAACCTGGCTCTGGGCCACCAAATTGACGAAGAAATTGAGCTTTGAATGCATGTTTCATCAAAGGCAGATGGGGAGAATTGATCGAGTCCTGCAAATCGTCATAGGCCTGATCCATTGCCGCCTCGATATCTGCACGGGAGAGGAGACCGGCGAGGTAGTCTTTGAAATCATGGTACACGAATGTCCTCTTCGGTTGCAGTACTCCATCACGGCCGTGGCCAAGCAATGACTCACCACACTCGGCCTCTGGCGTGGGGCGGTGCGTGCAATGATCAGGATAAATAGGAACAGCTGAGCCGTCTGCATAATGAGGGCTGTAAGTGCAGTGGCACCTGGAGCAAACCGCGTATACGATAGTTTTCTCAGTGATATTGAATTTCGAGAGCGCGGTGTCGAAAGTCATTGGGATTTGCCTCAGCACATTTTGATGGGAGGAGCTGAGGCTACCATCTGATCTCCGGAACACGAGGAATAACAGGACC
Source organism: Suillus occidentalis (assembly GCA_016628085.1). NCBI lineage: Eukaryota > Fungi > Basidiomycota > Agaricomycetes > Boletales > Suillaceae > Suillus > Suillus occidentalis. The sequence goes on from JABBWB010000535.1 coordinate 18,182, forward strand.
GAGACAAGTCCCAAGATGAAATCGCAGCCTCGCCTACTGACCCCCATAACAACTTTACATATCACACCAATGAATATGGTGACCTGCGCAATTTCATCATACTGATTCAGCGGAGATTCATAGTGAATACCTATTGACTGTTGAGAAAACGATTATGATAAAGATAGTCAACTCTTACTGGCATCAAATTCCACTGCTGTACGCAAGTCCGTTTCGGGCAGCTTGCGACTGTTGAATTGGGCTTCTAATCTATCTATCTCCAACATAATTGCCTTCTTCTGTGCAATCACAAGGTCTGCATTTTGTTTGATGTTCTCCACAGCTTTGCGAAGCAATGGTAGCTCGCGACCAACGTCGTCAGAATTGACAGCAAGCAATAACCGAAAGCATCGCTGAATGCGGAGCTCGATGTTATGGAGGACTGTCAAGGCCTTTACAGTTCGCCGATTTCTGTGCTTTTGGGAGACATCGCAATGACCAGTGGTTGAGACACTGGGTCCTTGTGCAACAAAGGGATCCGACAATGTGAGTCGCTCAAGATCTTCCGCCAGAGCTGGAATAGATACTGGGGGAGTGGGGTTGGGGTGCTCTGGACGCCCAGGCGCATGTGGAGCAACAAGCGGTTCGTTGTCGGTAAGGGTAAGTCCACGGAGCTGTGAAGTTATCAAGTCCGCGTTGGCATCCCTGCTGTCAGAGGCAGCCGCATGTGTGAGCGCAGCACGTTCTGCTTGTGTACATTGAGCACGTTGTAGATGTGCCGCCATAAGACATTCTGCGATAAGTACCCCCTTAGGCGTGCCATCATCAGCACGACCGTTGGTTTCGATGCATTCCTCACAGAAGCACCATTTGTATACTAAGCAGGACACGGGCATGAAGAGCGGAGGCAACAATAAAACAGTCTCGTTTCTGCTGTGGAAGTTGATTCCGGATGATCACCAACAGCAACGACAGTATGTACCGTCGTTTCTATCAATTGGACAGGGTGTGAGAGTAGAATTGGGGAGTCAGAACCAGCTGCATATACAAGCTTTAAAGTGAGATGAAAGATGACGACAGAAGAAACAACTTGCAATTTTCTAGTAATGGAATAACAAGACGTCGCTATCACAACAGTAAGCCTAGTGAAAATCACAAGAACTACCAAACAAGGAAATATAGAGCTGAGCTTGGGGTGGACGGCATTACCAGCTATGGGCTAGTTCCAAGGTGGAGAAGGAACAAGGCATACGTATAGTAGTTAGGGTCTGAAGGAGTGATCATTTTAAAGAAGGTAAAAAGGGAAAACATAAGAACGACTCACTTCATCTACTGGTGCAGTTCCTGCCCAAGTTATTTCTGTGAAAGGCGGTGCGCAGTGGGGAACAGGCGAAAGGTTATCGCGGACGTCGAGCCGGGGAGTGATGAACATTGAGCGTTGACCTAGAGCTGGGACGTTGGCGATGACACAGAACGGCGGGCACAACCGTTGTCTTCTTAGATAGATGTTCTATAGATAACCACCTATAAAATCAAATATCTCCACGGTCAGTGATTCAGACAAATACCAATGACTGATAACGTGGTCGCTCGTGGGTGGCTGTTCAGCGATGCTCAAAGATACAATCAGCGGGCAGAATATCTGCGAGGTCAGCAGTGAGCAGTCAACTCGATGATGTGCAGGACACGGAAACAATGTCAACGACAATAACGAAGAAAATAAACAGAATAATAACAACGACGTCAAAGAAGATCACCCGAAGGCTCTTGTCCCGCAGCAACAGCACCACCAGAAAGTTGTGCGAAGCAATAAAGGTAACTCCCAAAGCACAAGCAGGTGCGATCAAAGGTCAGGACTGATCAATTGCTCTCCGGACTCCACGCAATATTGAACCTGCTGCCAAGGAACTCACGATGAGTATTAAACAGAATCAGGAACGGACGTCCTTGGTGTTCAGCACCAAGTCCCCTTTCAATAGCTAAAGCCTCGTGACAATGAAAACCCTGGCTCAGTATCGCTACTCAGATGAGTAAGGTCAAGCTTCCCGTTATCAACTCCTGAAGTCTCCCCACTAAGCTACTCTGAGCCTTAGATGGACGAAAGAGACAAACACAGAGATTCCGGAATATGCAAGTTGGTAAAACAAAGAAAACTCGGAGAAATATCTACGACAATGACGAAGCCGACAAATGGAACAGAACCAGGTCTGCTGGTCGTGGAGCACGGCGTACTCACACCTTTTACTGACGTCTCGCAGAGGTTCACCCTACAATCTTCAACAGCTTACACTGTCTCTGACTTGGCTCACACCTTACAGACGCAAACTGGGGGCGTAAAACTGCTCTCTTTTCAACCGAAACGTGGGTCCTTATATACACGAAATCAGTGGCTGTGCTACCATCTTCCCACGAAATTAAGTGAGGATTACTTAAGTCTGATGAAATAGAGGGGTGTAATCTCTGAGTCAGCTTCGAGGGGTCAATTAGTGAAAGTATTAAGTAATGGTAGTAATATTTTGCTGGGTCATGTGATGTCCTGTGGCTGAGGCCTAAAGGGCCTAGACAAATGGTTATGTAATTTATGGGTCTGGTGTGCAATATTTTTGGTGATTTTTCATTGTATTTTTCAGCTGGAAGCCAAAATTGCAACATATTATTTCGAGTTTTCCTGCGAGTTCCCACAGGTTGATTTGTAGAGGAAATATTTTTGGCAGTCACCTGACATGCAAGAGGTTCTTGCTGAGTCATTCCTAGGCTATTTGAAATGAAACTGAATCCAGAATTAAATCTTTGAAAATATTAGTTTTCTTGTTCAGGTGAATATTCGAAGGGAAATTCGTATTTTCTGAGCTGAGTGTTTGGGAGATTAAATCCGAAAAACAATGTTGGGTGGGGGCTCATAGCAGAGTATTAGTCAGCCATGCACCAGACCAATTTGGTGCATGTCATCTAGTGGAAAATGAGAAATCAATCGTCCCCGATTGCAAGACTGGGGCGGGGGTATATTATTGATGGGCGGAATCTGGTTCATCCTCAGTGTTTGGAAATGGGTATCGTTCAGGGTTAGTCATGATGCGGTTCTCTGGTGTAGAGGGCTGCTCCTCCTGATTGTCTTCTTCGCGTTCTTCCTGCAGCTTCCTCTCTACTTTATCTATCATTTTATTCAGCTCCTGTGCCATTTTGAAGATGTAGTTACATGTGGGGCATCGCCATCTCAGAAGGTATGAACCTCGCATTCGAGCTCCTATGTAGGGTCGCAAATCTACTTGGTAGTGGGGGATCTCCATGCGGGTGCATTTCTTGGGCATGCCATGTTAGGGAACTCCCTAATCGGTCTATTTGGCTCTCGGCTATGGTCAATTGGTGCCGAAGATGTTCCTCATTTGTATAAATTGCTCCAAGACGGAGGAATATTGTGGGGGGAATCCCGGGTTCTGGTTG
>JABBWB010000536.1:0-21577 GCA_016628085.1 Suillus occidentalis
TGGTCGGAGAAGGACGTTAAGGTGATCCCCGCTCTATCACTGAATCTGATTGCACCATTCGAGTCTTGGACAGCTATACGCCGCTCCCATCAAGGTGCAGCCTTTACAATAATATTTGTTGAGCTTACCATCGCCCGTTGCCCCACCTAATCGACCATTCTAGCTTGCCACCAAGAGGGGAGCGTAGACGAAGGAAGTAGTCGTTCATTAACGGTGTCCGTGGCTTCAAACTCCGCTGAAGCTGAGCTAGGCCTCATACGTAGGCATCATTCCTCTATTTGAAATTCCTTCTATGCGGACCCAATGGTGGTGACATCATCATTCATATCAAGTTAGAACTCGACACTATCTATGGGGACCCACTCATCCCATTCGCACACCTGAAACTAACGTTAACTAACCACGAATACCTACTATACACAAAGCCCATGGTAATTTGCGAACAACATCAACACAATGCCTCTTATGGCATCTCGAACTGATACCAACACCCTCGAGGACAACCAGGAACTAGAGGTACTCCCATTTTACCATAACCTGGGTTGCATGGGTTTGTTTCTCTTGTCCAGGATGCGTGATTTGTCGGTGGCGTATCAGGTTTGTGGGCTTACTCGAGTCACGCTCACTGAGCCACTTGGCGCCGAGGAAGTAGACTTATTGTGACTGGGCCCGGCAGGCACTGAGATCTCGAGAGGCAAACAGGATGAGATGCTGGCAATACCTGCGACCTCAACCTGGATGGGCGTCATCGGTCCAACAAACAGGGCCAACGCCCCACTGAGCCACCACTAGGTCCCGCCCTGGATGACAACAACCACCGATGCCCTGGAGACGCCGCGATGTCAGCAACAGGCTAGAAGTTGAAATTAGAACATACCCTCTCACTCACGCCCGAACTTATGAAACAGCGAGAGTATTGAGTTTACATAGGCCAGAGTGCATAATTCATAGTGCGGGCCAGTGCAACCGACCAGGGAGCTGAGAGGTGAAGAGGGTGGAAAGAGTCAGGCGCCCAAGGGTGCTAGTGAATGTGGCCAGATAACGCGCTTGATGAGGATCGGGAGGATTTAGGTCCTATGCCTGCTTCGTCCACGTAGCTAAAATATATCATTTTCTTTGTTGGTAGCGTCCTCAAATCGTGAGCCTTGAAGCACACTGGATACTTCCATCAGAACCTAGGCATGAGTGATGTCAGTTAGGAGGCAAATAAGAAGGCGGCGAGTGCAGGACATACCTATGGCATCTGGTAGGAGCTCACTCTTGATCATTGTAATATTGTATGTGAGATGTCTGCCTTTATGTTCCCACAACGCCGCCTCAGGATTGGCCTGAAACAAGCGGGCGACTCAAGGTTCAGTCTCGGATTTCAGTCAAGTGACAAAGTCCTTATACGTGCGCGGGCTGTCATACTATGAGTACTACTGCTATCGAGTCAGTGGAAAATAGTCGTGTGAAGCTGGAAGATGATTCAAGTTCCTAATCACTTTACATTATTATCCAGGTGCTCAAAGAGTTCACACCTCATATCCTCTCCGCCCCGACCATAGCTTCACAGTGAGACATACGGACCCACGTCCCGTCAGCCACGTGACTCAGTGATGTGAAGAAGTAGCACGGTTCGCATCAGAGTCATGCGGATACAATCTCTTTTTCTTACGTTCATTATCTCATTGTCGTCAACATTCAGCACGGCTCTTAGGGCTGCTCAATTCTAAAAGTTCGCGTTCACTTGGGATCCGAATATCATAAGTAGAGTTATTTTAGTCTTAAGCGATTCATTTCTGCTCCGTAAATTAGTCTCAACTCCGAAGAAGCCCGGATGTGTCTGGCTGGTAGTTGTTGTACTGCCAGTGTAAACGGCTCCAGCACAGTAGCAATGGACTACTATCCTCACAATGGTGGTGGATACACTCGACAGCAGGAGCAACCACGATATGGCTATGCCATGCCGCATGGAGGTGGACAACATGCTGCTCCACTGGCCAGTTATGAGCACTGGGCAGTAGTCACGGCAGTGCCTGCACACAACACACAAAATCAGCATCAGCAACAGCAACAGCATTATTGTGCAGAGCATTACTGGTATAACACGAAACAGTAGGTCATTATTTTTTTCAAGCTCTGTATGTGACTGATCCTGTATCGTGAATCCAGCCAGCTGCAACAAGAGCAGCCCTATGAATCAATTCCCCAACCACAGCATAATCAGCAATCTAGAGTACAAGTGAGTGGCAAATAGCATGAACATAATACTTGACAAATACTGACTAGCTGAAGCTTCCTCATATTCGCCAGGTGCTTGAAGCATGTGGTCAGCCTCAACCAAATGATTCAAATAAATTTGTCTATGGTCCGACTCGGGCAAACGAGGCAGCATGTGATCCAAGACCTTTGCCAGCTACAGTGGCTCCGCAACCACAGAAGCGAGGACACGAGGAATATCATGGTAACCTCCTGGAAGATGGTGACAGTGCGAAGAAGATAAAGAAAACTGAGAACGACACACCATTAACTCAGACTAGTAGTGAAACCCGTGCCAGCAAAGGATCGAAGCGGAAGGCCACAGCTGCAAAACTGAAGACAAAGGCGAAGACAAAAATTGAAGGGGAACAAGCCATGGCTCACCTTCAAGAGCAAAGCCATTGGTCAGACGAAGACACCAAACTTTTACTCGAAACCCTGCTAGGTGGTGACAGCGAATTCTATGAAGGCCTCACTGGCAATGCTAAACACATCTTCAAAAAGGTAACAAAGATGCAAAGTAGACTCGCCTCGATAACTGCTAACACCATACCATACAGGTCTCCGAACGTATATTCAAAGGACGGCGCAGCCCAGAGTCAATCAAGGGACGTTACGAACGCTTACGACGAGTGTTTTCATATATTTTGACTTTTGAGTCTATCACCGGCAACGGTGGTGGTGATCCTGATGTTGAAGTCCTTGACGAGAAGATTGAGAATGCTCGAACTGCTGGGAAGGATATTGGGAACTTATCTGGTGCTACCTTGAAAAAATGGTATGACGAGGGATGGTATGCACTGTTCAACGACAGGTGAGTAGCTGGACATCTGCACGAAACATTACTTACATGACTCGGCAGGCTTGGTGAGCACCCGGGACTTGTGCGAGAGGAGGATTTTCGCTCTGGCATGATCTCAGATACAATCGATATCAGCAGCGAGGAGGGCAGCGATGGTGAAAGCAAAGACAGTGATATGGAGAGAAAGAGTAAGCCAAAAGCAGGTCAACCTGCACGCAAATCCGTTTTGTCCGCAGGTGACAAGAAAGTCAAGCCAACGATGCAGAAAGGAGTCCCTGCACCACGGCACAAACGCAAGGCTTCGCAGACTGGTATTGGCAATGAAGCTGCCGAGTTTTTTGCGTCGAATGTCGAATTCTTGAAGGCGACAGCAGACAGTGACGTTGCACGCTTGAAACTGCTCGAAAAACGCGAGCTCCGAGAGGACAAACAATATAATTACATGATAGAGAAAGGACGGGCTGAGGTAACACTGGCAGAAAGTGAGGCGAAGGTGAGGAACGCGAAAGAGATTTTGACTATGGATGGGATGCCGGAAGAGGTGAAAGCAGCGGCTCGTCAAGTGTTATTGAATTATTTCACTATTGCAGGTCAGTAATTGCTGTCAAGTATCTAATGGGAAAAGGTCATTTAAAATCGCGAGACGACGACGACGGCCAGCTTCCCTCAACCACTCGTCTGACTCCCATGCAGGAAGTTCGGGTTCATCATCCCCAACAACTCCACCATAGCCAGAGATATCGACATCAGCTCGATCATCCTCGGTGTCGTCGTGATCAGGGTCAGAACTATCAAACAACGGAATGAGCTCAGGGACATCTCCAAGGTCAATGCACATATTGTGCAGGGCAAAAAGTGCCTCGACAACACGGTAAGTATATCGAATGTCCTGTTCAGGTGGCAAATCCCTTAAACAGGGAAAACGGCCCTTGAGCAAACCAAAGGTATGCTCAACAATGATGCGCTGTGAAGACAAACGCTTGTTGAATTTGCGGCAGCGTTTTTTTTCGGCAGGCAGCTGCCCATTGACCTCGGGTTCAGTGAATGGACGAAGGACATAGGGTGATGATGGATAGCCTGGTTCAGGGTCAGTGCATGAAAGATGTGAGGGTCACGAAGAATATACCTTTATCCGCGAGAAGGAGAGTATTGTTTGGGAAATAATCGAGCTGATGTTGCCAGACGTGAGATTTTTTCCACATCATCACGTCCGAGACTGATCCTGGCCACCCTAGCTCGATTGCGGTGAATCGTTTCTCATGGTCGACGACAGCTTGAACATTGATCTATGTATCAAGTAAGTTAACAGAAAATGTTGTGTTTGAGAGTTACTTACAGCGGGAAATTTCTTTCGACAAATAAATGTCAGGCCATTCCGATCTGGCATTTCGGTGAGCCGTATGAGGGAGCCATCAAGCATTCCAATGCAATCTGGAATTCCCGACTGGTCCAAAACCCGTCGTGTCATTTCGTTCTGACGAGTCTCATCACCCCATGTGACTACTTGCATGCCGATCTCCCGCAGAGCACGGACTACACGCTTGCAATAGAGGAACACAGTTCCGAAACCAATCCCAAGTTTGTGGGCAGCTTGCAGTGAGTCGCCGCCACGAGTCCCATAACGAAGGAGGAAACACGCGAGCTGATAGCGTACAGGTCGCTGTGGTTTCCTCCCCATCGATTTGAAGATGGGGTTCTCCTCCAAGATTCGCACTAAATGGTCAAAAGTTGTACGACTAACACTACCAGACCATCAGCGCATTAAGAAGATCAAAAACGAAACAACTCACCGATATTTGTGACGAAAGTCTCGATCAGGCCAACTCAATGATACATCAAAAAACTCATTGCACTTTCGCCACTGGGTATAAGGACCACGAGAGCTAGGCACGGATATCATCAGAGAGAGAGCATGAAGGCCCGTGGCTGTCCCGCGCAAAAAACGGGTGAGCCGTTCATTGCCTTCGTCGTTGTCGAGATCTTGATGATCTGGAGTGAAAAGCTCCTCAAGGTGGCCTTGCTTATGCCTAGATATGGCCAATGTACTAGCCACAACAGAATGTAAAATTAAAATATCCCTATGGTCTTGCTTTCGCTGCTGTGCGCGGGGCATATCGATCACCGTTGAATGTTGAGCGACACGTTGAACGATGGGAATTGATCAAGTTGATAACGCATGATTCCGAAAGTCACCGGTTGACGGCCGGCGTCCGGTTCCAAACAAGGAGTTATAAGCGTCGCTAATCAGTGTCGTAACTTGCTCGGATCCCAAGTGAACGTGAACTTTTAGAATTGAGCAGCCCTCTTCAGTCATCGTTATATGACACCCTTGCCATCACCAACTTTTGGACCCTTTTCTCTCGTTACTATTTCCTATTTTCACCTCGCCATACCAAGAACGGCCAAACGCACTACGAAACTCTCGTCACTCCTGTGTAAACCATTTTGCTTACAAGCACCATTCATTCAATATTCTCGTACTTTCTTTCGCGTTCGCTAGCTCTACCCTGTCAGGATCACCGCCACTCACTTTCTGTCTGCATCTTCACCTAATTGTTCGGTCTAGACATACCCGAGGACCCTTAGCGCCTCACCCTTTTAAAACGCCCCATGTACATTGCATCGAGAATAAGAATCTGTCGCCTCCCTATTTTTGATCCACGCAGTCGTTCATTTAAGCTTAACCTCTCGTTTATAAAGAAAGATCCTTCACTAGCTAACGCGCACTCTTTGTCCTTGCCTCAAGCCTACAATCCCCTTCGAGCTCGATCCAGCCTTACACACCACACTTTACCTTCCTCCATTATGGATTCCTCGACATTGAGAAAACAATTCAATCGTTTCCGAATCCTTATCATAGGAAGAGCCAATGCAGGAAAAACCACCATCCTCCGGAGGGTTTGCAAGACACGGGAGAACCCAGAGATATATAATAGCGCTGGGAAAAAGGTGCGAAACATGATACCTTTAGTATTAGGATAATGATGGTTGACTGATGACTATTGGGAATCAGATCGATCCTGCTGTATTAATGGCATCTAGAGAGGTAAGAACGTGTTCATTGTGGTTGGTAATACCACTCGATAAGTTTTCAGCGCGGAGTGCATGATATCGAGAATGAAATGGTGTTTCGAAACAACCCAGGATTCATCTTTCACGATTCACGCGGGTTTGAGGCAGGAGGTCACTCCGAATTCGACAAGGTGAAGGCTTTTATCTCAGGCCGTTCTAGAAAGAGAAGTTTGAAAGATCGAATCCATGTCATATGGTAACTCCTCAATTTTTTGGTGTGCGCTATCTCACGTCTATGACATATTAGGTACTGCATTCCGATGGATGAGGATAGCAGGTCTTTCACGAATGCAGAAGTCGTGTTTTTCTCTCAGTGTGACACTGGAAGCAGTAAATTTTTGGATCTACGATTCTTTATCATTGACTGATTTACAATCCCCAGTTCCAGTAATTGTGTTGTTCACCAAATTTGACGCTCTCTACGATGATACATTTGAAGAACTAATAAGTAAGGGAGTATCGAGAAAAGATGCTGAAGTGCTGGTCCCGCAGCATGCCAAAGAAGCATTTGCTAATGGGCCACAAATAAACCTCTTGTACAGCCGCAAGGACAACCAACATCCTCCAAGATGTCACATATGCCTGCCTGGTAAGTTATCAATTCTCGAGCTGCCAATCAACTTGCTGCTTATTTTTGCTCGTCCATTGAGATATGGACAAAGACGATGCAGACTGCGGGCCACTCATCAAACGCACGGCTGAAATCCTGGATGATGATGTGCTCAAACAGTTGTTTGTCTCTACTCAGCGGACCAACTTGGAGTTGTGCATGAGTTACGCAGTTGGACGGTAACTCCTCTAACCTCCTCGCTTATCCGTGGCGAAAGATAACTAACTGTGTATTAAGGTCGCTGGTAAAGCATCTCAACTTCACCCAGATAATCTCATCGCGCATATTTGGGAAATCCGATTCAAGTCGTCAGATTATAGCTGATTTGGGTAGATGGTTTCCACATACTACGGTGAGATTGTAAGAATTTTCAAAACTCATTTTATATTCGACACTTACTTGTAGGTAGTACATCTGATCATCTTTGCTAGCATGCTGACCAAACATGTCGCTGACTCATGACAGAGGGTGAGTATGTTGATCCTCTGTGGAGCTTGACCCTTGCTGATCGAACATGTCGCTGACTCTTGACAGTTTGTGAGTGTGTTGATCCTTTATGGAGTTCGAGCCTCGCTGACCAAACACGTTGCTGATCCCTTGACAGGGGGTGAGTGTGTTGATCCTCTGTGGAGCTCGAGCCTCGCTGATCGAACACATTGCTGATCTCTTGACAGAGGGTGAGTGTGTTGATCCTCTGTAAAGTTCGAGCCTCGCTGACCGAACACGTCGCTGATCCCTTGACAGGGGGTGAGTGTATTGATCCCCTGTGGTGTCCGAGCCTTTCTGATCAAACACGTCGCCAACTCTTGACAGTGGGTGAGTGTGTTGATGCTCTGCAGAGCTCGGGCCTCACTGACCGAACACATTGCTGATTCCTCGATAGAACGTGAGTGTGTTGATCCTCTGCGGAGCTTGACCCTCGCTGACCGAATGCATCGCTGATCCCTTGATAGGACGTGAGTGTGGTGATCCTCTGTGGAGTTCGAGCCTTGCTGACTGAACACGTCGCCAACTCTTGACAGTGGGTGAGTGTGTTGATCCTCTGGAGCTCGAGCCTCACTGACCGAACACGTCGCTGATCCCTCAATAGAACGTGAGTGTGTTGATCCTTCGTGGAGCTCGAGCTTTTCTGACCGGGCGCATCGCTGATTCCTTGACAGTGGGTGAGTGTGTTGGTCCTCTGTGGAGCTTGAGCCTCGCTGACCGAACACATTGCTGATCCCGTGACAGGAGGTGAGTGTGTTGATGCTCTGCAGAGCTCGGGCCTTTCTGACTGAACACGTTGCTGTTTCCTCAATAGTACGTGAGTGTGTTGATCCTCTGCAGGGCTTGACCCTCACTGACCGAATGCGACACTGATCCCTTGATAGGACGTGAGTGTGGTGATCCTCTGGAGTTCGAGCCTTGCTGACCGAACACGTTGCCAACTCTTGACAGAGGGTGAGTGTGTCGATCCTCTGTGGAGCTTGAGCCTTGCTGACCGAACATGTCGCTGACTCTCGACAGTTGGTGAGTGTATTGATCCTCTGGGGCTCGAGCCTCACTGACCAAACACGTTGCTGATCCCGTGACAGGGGGTGAGTGTGTTGATGCTCTGCAGAGCTCGGGCCTTTCTGACTGAACACGTCGCTGTTCCCTCGATAGAATGTGAGTGTGTTGATCCTTCGTGGAGCTCGAGCTTTTCTGACCAAACACATCGCTGATTCCTTGACAGTGGGTGAGTGTGTTGATCCTCTGTGGAGCTCGAGCCTTGCTGACCGAACATGTCGCTGACTCTTGACAGTTGGTGAGTGTGTTGATCTTCTGTGGAGCTCGAGCCTCACTGACCGAACATGTTACTGATCCCTTGACAGGCGGTGAGTGTGTTGATCATATGGCGAGCTCGAGCACTGATGTGTTGATAATGACAGTATGCAAGTAGATTTATTCTCAAATTATTTCTGCTTTTTGATAATGATTCATCAGAATTACCATCCCAAAGATGAGGAGATGTGGTCCGCATTATTATTTCCGGCATGTCCCATTATGCGCAGTTCATCCACAAAATTCTCATCTCAAAGGTTCGCTAGTCTTTTGAGTCGTCAACATTGGAGGGAATTATCCAATTTGAATCTGGTGTGTTTTTGCAGGTCACTTCACAATGAGTCCGCTAATTGATCATAAGCTGCTGTTATTGTCTTCGAAAACTCTTTCTATCTTTGGGACCAGCAACGCTACCTTGAGCAGGCGCCGTCCGTCCACCCTGTTCGTGTTGCTCTCCAGCAGTACATAGCATCTCCCAATGTAGCTGCTGTCAGGGAAGCTCTGAGCCCTGCTATCCGTGCATATGAAGCAGGCTTCTCTCAGTGGACAGTAGGATCGGCCAAACACTCTCAGAAGAAAGCGGACTTGATCAAAACAATTATCGAAGTTGTTTTACAGCACCGCCTGCGTATGTGATATTCGGTGCAGTTGTTGCAGTCCCGCTGATCTATTCGTATTCAGCAAGACCCAACCTCCAAGCAATCCAATGATATCCGGAAGATTCTATCAGGAAAAGCCTCCTAAAATCAGAGAGAATTTGACAAAATTTGGTCAAACACATAAAATCAGTTGATATTTTCTCAAATGCGTGTACTTATAGACGATCATATAGGGTGCGGCAAAATAGCTGAGCTCAATCATTTTTCATATTATGTACTTACAATATTATCATATTTCGTCTGACCTCAACATGTTGGGTTTTCACTGGGCCATAACCCAGATGGGCGACATCGGTCCAACAAACAGGGCCAACGCCCCACTGAGCCACCACTAGGTTCCAACCTGGATGACAGCAACCACCGATGTCCTGGAGGTGGCACGATGTCAGCAGCAGCCAGAAGATGACATTGAGACGTCCGAACTCATAAAACAGCAGAAGTATTGAGTTGACGTGGGCCAAGGGTGCGTAATCCATGGTGTGGGCCAGTGTAACCCACCAGGAAGATGGTGAGGAGGCGAACAGGGTGGAGAGAGTTAGACATGTCCAAGAGCGCTAGCAAATGTGGCTAGTAAACAAGCTCGATGAGGTTTGTGTTGCAAAGATAAGTTGGAGGCCATCATATCATCATGCCACTCCGAGTCGCCCGTCATCTGGAAGTAGACCCGACAGGCTGAAGGAGAGATTGCTGCTTCTGAGATTAAAATCACAACCGCGAAAAGCACACATCCAGAACCGGTTCTTCTGTATGGTGGACGATAGCTTCTGAGCCTTGCATTCAGGTGTGATTTTGATAACTGAACATATGTGTCGTATCAGCCGCCATGATTGGTCCATATAGTCTATAAAGTAGAGCATCTGCAAACAGATGAATTTGAAATTGTTCGACGGAAAACACATCTCCAGATCCTGATCCTAACAACACCAAACACGCGACTGGGGCAGAACGTCATCTAGACAAGAACACATTTGACCAAGTGCTGGTGTTATGAGTTCCTCGTGCCAATATCGTCCGTTGCAAATGAGCACCTCGATGACGTCCCAGGTCGTTCATTCATAATAATACAAGCATCGGTACCGACACCTCACTTAATAGACTTCTGGGTGTCACCACACACGACAAGCAAGGACGCCAGCTCAGCCTCTCCCAACCCAGAGCAAAGACCCATCAACAAGATACCCATCCACAGAAAACCTAACCCCCTCCTGTTCAAGCATCTCCATCTTCCTATTACACTTTACCCCCGTATTCTTCTGTCCACCCCTCGCGTTCACACCCGTGCCCCACTCACCGAAGAACCCACCAATATACAGGTTTGACGCAATGATGCGGTGGTAAGGTACAAATGGCGCAAACGGGTTATTTCGCAGCGCAGAGCCGACTAGGAAATGAATTGAAGCGGTGAGAGCAGACAAAGGAACTGCGTTTTAAGACACGCACCTGATCGTGGCGACCCTTGTCCAAGAGCGACGCAGATGTCCTTGTACGTTGTGACGCGACCGCAAGGGATCGTTCTCGTGAAATCGTATACTGCCCATTGATGTGGCGTGACGCGCTGGGAGAATTATGGACTAAGGAATGGATTGGGCAGTTTCAATGGATCTACTTGCCTTGCCGTCGCGCGTCTTGAAGGTTTTGCGTTCGTGTTCGTTCAATGGATAGTGGATTTTGCCTGTGAAGACAAGTTCCATGAGAGTTAAGCACTATGGAATCGAGTGAGTCATGTGCGCTTACAGTCTGCTAGGTCCTGTATTTCCTCTCCAACTATGGAAACCCTCGAGATCACTGCCTTACGTGCATTGACGGGGGCCTTCGACGAGCGCAGTTGTGTCCTGACAGCAGGCATATTTCAGCAAAATATAATTGAGATGTGTAGGGGTGATACAAGAACGAGTGAGCGCGTTCGTGACAGGGGCAAACGCGTTGCTGATCCCACGCGTGACTTTGATTTAGGGCCGGCATGATAGTGGCACGTCCAATTCAACTCTGCGCGCAATCATTCATGATATAGAATTACAGTATCTATCTACGGCGTGGCCCTAAAGCCCATCAGGTACTGCATAATCTGGAAGGCAGCCTAATATCATCGGTTTCTGCGTTAGACCGTACCTGCACATCAACTGTCAACTCACCACTGGCGCAAACTGCGGAATCCTACAGGAGGCATTAGAAACGGCACCCTGCATATTGCAGTGAACTCACATGTGGCCACTCAAGGCTACTTCGTAATATGTGAGTCCCCGCTCTGAATGCATCGTCCCGTAGGCACCCACGCCATCGACAATGAAGCTGTCGTTAGCGATAGGCGTCTGGAATCCTTGCAAACCATTCCCTTTGAAAAGTGATTAGTAGCGTATCATCGGACATTACTAGTCACGCACATGTCATGCTACAATTGATTCTCATCGATTAAAGTGATATAGTCACGGTCAAGAATACACTTACTTTTGAAGGACGATCCTAGTTCTAAATCACCGCACCATGCATTAGAATATACAAAGATAAAGGGTCAAAAACGAAGTCATACCCATCAGCAATGAGAATGAAGTCGGCGAGACCGTGCACAATGACGGTCCGCTGGTTCTTTTCAATGACATTCGGTAAAACAGTGAAAGCAGGGGGTAAGCTGTTGTCTCCGTTCGGGAAGACGTTGATATTGGAGCATTCCGACCACTCGGTGTCTACAGGCGCATGGATAGCCTTTTTTACATCTCTTCGGTTAAAGTAGATGGGAGACTGCGTCTGTGCGAATGAACCTCTAGATCTTCGTCAGCCGAGTCGCACTGAATTAATCATTGAATGTCCTACGGGAAACCTAGCACATCCCATAAAATCGGATACTTGCGTGGAAAGGTTAGTATAGTAATCCTTGAAATCCTTTTCGGCTCACAGTGTCCCAGATGCGATAGACATCGAACGCGGGGTTGATAATAAGTGCGTTATAGAAAATATCATCCCAGACATCGCAGCCTGGGGCAAACTCAACAGAGTCTCCTGGCAGAGGAAGAAGACCTGTTGGAGGGTACGTGACGTACTTATCCATGTAGCCAGTGTAATTGCACACCGCGGCCTTCTTCTCGAGGTAGTTCATGTACGTTTGACTAAATATCAATCAATGAGTAACCTGCAAACTAGGTCCGAGTGAAACAAACAGACTTGAAAGAAAAGAGACCAGCGTATTTGTTCACAAAGTCCACTGCAGGGATCTCTTCTTGTACCACGTCCCACGACATTAAGGCTGAGCTTCACATATAAGTGTTCGACAAAGCAAGTCAAAATGTTACATACGATCACTGATCCATATGCCTTGCAACGAGAGGTCCAAAAGGGTGGGGTTCTCGTAGATATAGTTTGCGATATCTTCATTGGTCTTTAAGTTACATCCAAAGAAAGTGAAGTCTGACTCACAAGGCACGTATGTTCCAGCGTACTGAATACAGTCAATACGATGCTTTCCCAGACTCTCTGAGAACTTACACTTTCACCCGTTAAATATAGCTTCTTGCCTTTGAGTTCTGAAAAGACCTCAAGGAACTGCTGCATGAAGCCGACGAGTTGAGCGGCGACATCGTCCTCGTTCTGTGCGTTTGGGATGCCTTGCGAAAACCCGGTGCCAACGGGTTGCTCCACCCAAAGGACGGAGGAGAGGTTGGTCCAACTCTGTTGATTCACCGTTGGTTTGGCCTGACCCCAGGACCAGCTGAGCGGCTTCAAACATTGTTAGGCGAGTCTTGCAGGCAAAAAAGAGGCTTACACCATTCTCTTGCAGCAAACCTTCGAGGGAGGAGCAGCCAGGCCCACCGTTCGTCCTTCAGGTATAAGATGTCAGGTCGGTAATGAACGTCACACAAGTCCTGATGACGCACCAAAAAATTAAATCATCAAGACTCCCTTCAGGGCCGGGTGGAAAAAACCAAAAATAGAGCTGACGTCCTTGATGTCAGAAAAGGACGTGCATAGATCACTCCTTCACACACCTGACGCGTCTCGTTAGGGCTGCTGCTGATGGGTAGAAGACCTGCCCAGCTAGGACCGACGTCGAAGTCAACAAGAGGAAGGGATTTGCCATCAACATAGAATTCTAGGTGAAGATAGATGAGATGTATCATATGACCTCTAGAAGCACCTTGCTCACCTGAGGCCTTTGAATTCGTGAAAGTGATATTCTGAACACCACCGCGTTTAACGTTCTGACTCTGAGTGTTGCTAGTCTGCCAACGCTTTGCTGCCTCAAGTTGGTGTTCACCAATCTTGCGCTTGGTCGTCCTACGACCACTGGCGGCGACCGCTGCGAGCAGAACCGTAAACGCGGCGAGAAAATGCATCACCATCGAACAAACTCAGAGTTTGTGAGGGGGAAATAGCGAGCGGAGTGATGTCGTACATGACGTTTTTATTTGGAATGGGTATTTCTAAACGAATAATTAGATGATTAGTAAACACATTCATTGAGGAATCTGATCATGGCAGCTTTGTCGTACGTACAGCCGTACGTACCACGCGTGTCCCATCAGATAAGCAACTGGGACCTTCACGTGCACCTGATTCCTTTACTCACGGTGCCTGTTGACTGTCGCGACTTGAGGATGGTTGGCAACGAGACGACGGTCATACATAAGTTTCTGTGCTAAGCCTGCTAGTACTCACTAGTCACTGCTCGTCGTTCGTCTCTCGGGATTTTCAAGAGATGCAGGCGCAGTGCACAAGCATCAGTCGGTTTCCCCGGATCGCTCGGCAGGTCGAGCAGCTGTCAAGGTGGGCCGCCTGCACAGGTTCGATTGATACCTCCTGACCTACCGGACATGAGTAAGTATTGGAATCACCTGCTCGAGATCCGCCTCCAAACTGGGGAGTAACCGAATGGCACTCGAACCCGGACCAGCCTCACTTCCGGGCCATTGTTTCCAAGGACGAAAAATTCGTCCAACTCTACTATCGTTAAAATAGCAATCGAGGCGATGTGCGAATTGGAGCAAGAGAAGGATCCATCGATGAGCTAGTTGGCCCAGAGAAGCCTATCTTAGCTGCAGACCAGTGGTCATGCATTCATGAACCACTCGTCGAGGTTCCATAATGGCGCTGGATTGTCGTATGACGTGCTTGTGAGGACACAACCATCCGGAAGTGTTGCAATGGTCAAGACTTGGTCGATGTGCCCTTCCAACAGTACGATATTTTGCCAGGTTGTAGTATTTCACGAACGGTTCTCATCAAGCAATCAAATGAGCCGGTTTTTCAATTCATCCGTATGTGGATCAATATTTACTCCGGGTGGTCGCATCCCAAATTTGGCTGGATATTCATATTCATCAGTCAAGAGTTCGTCATCTCTACCAGTCCCGACGTGGTTGCGTCTGGTCGATGACTGCGAACACGCAGGAATTGTGTCCTGTCTTGATTTGACTGAGGACTGTCTCTTCACTTTCCACATCTTACCGCCTTACAGTGCCATCGAAGGATCCGCTTAGGAGTCGACTCACCGACCATCTCCACTCCTGCAGACTCTATTTGTGTGTCCCTTTTTCGCAATCAATTTGCCTGTGCACAGCCTCATCCGAACTTCCGCTAACCAGGATCATTGCTCAATCCAGAGTTCAGTCTACTGCAAGTTCGGAATTGGTACGTTTTACATGTGTCGTCCTCGTGTTGACTTCATAGCCTCTAGTATAGGCTGTGCAACTGAAGCGCCCATGTATCAGTTCTAATCATGCCTCGTGTTTCATCGGTTAGAGTCCACCGTTCTCACTACCTGGCTAGTGATATAGTGTGTCGAATTGCGCCTTGGAATACACATCTGCTTCTCCTCGAACGCCCCTACGTCCGGTGTGAAAGGCGTATAATAACCACCACGCGTGATGCAGTATCATAGCTTTGACCTGCTACGCCCATCCATGTATGCCTCGCGGATGTTTATCAGGATGAATATCTTTCCGTCAACTCCAGGCGCGTTGAAGATTTGAAGTGGTGTTACTCAGAAACGGAACGCTTTGTTTCTGTCGATGCTTTACATAGCTAACATCGGCACATGCATTGTGGTCCATTGTAGCATGTACGTGGGGATACATATGATCAAACGACCGCCATGGGGGCTAGGCCGGTCATTTGAGAAGGGTGTATCGTGTTGGGGGCCTCCTGATTTCATGAAACGGTCATACTGCGGTGTAAATAATTGTAGCACGAGTTGCTTGAAAAAGTTTAATGTTCGCAACAATTTCAATCCTCCGCCGATCGTATTCGATCGCATGCACGCCTGGATAGAAATTGAATATTGATTCCTTGTGCATGTCATTGAACAGGCAAATAGAACCATAACTCTATTGTGAGCCTCGCTGGCAATTGATTTCAGGACGGCGTCTACGATCGATCAAACAGCTATTGCGAGAGTGAACAACCTGGCAGGTCAGAGTGTTTGCTTGAACTTTGAAATTCAGCCTGAACGGTGGAGTAGCGCCGAGTGCCAACTTAAGACTGGGAACAAGCTATGCGAGGTCTAGAACCACATGCAGAGGTCAGCAAAAGATCGACACACTGTTGGGATCGTTAAACCACCCAAGTCGAGGAAAGAAATAGCAACAAAGCTAGCATGCGCAGAACTTGAGTAGAAGAAGAGAACCAGTCACATTATCAGCTGATGGACAAAGATCAAGACAGCATGGAGCCCAGCCGCTCAAAAACAAATGCTATGCAACAAATTTTAATCGATAAATGGCCGTCAGAAGCCATGTTACCAGTTAAAAGTCGCTGCATCCATATCAATGTGTGCCAGGCCACGTTCGCTAATGACAGCAAGTAAGTAGAATTGAACAAATGATAGCATGAACGTGGTGGAGATCGTGGCAAAATGGAACCTGTTACAATTCAAATAACTAGCGCTGCCTCGTGGAATACATGCCTGTAGTGCATGCATAACTCACCTTCGTTGTTGGCTGACTACCATTGAGGAACCAGCAGGACAACTGGTGAGTGTTGTACGACTGTTCCCGTCATTTTCATCATGAACAGTGTCAGAGCCAGAAAAGCATACAGACGCCTTACGGTAACGAACTATGTCTCCCGAGTTACTTGTGATGCCCACCATTGAGGAGAACGTGTCTTCTGAACCCTCTGCGATGCCGACTACCGAGGAAACGCAACCCAAAAAGCCAACTCCAAAATACCGATTCAGGGGCCACGATAATCAAATTTTGGACTTTGTTTTCTTGCGCGACAACATCCACGTTGTGAGCGGTTCGTTGGACGGCGTGATGTGCAAGTGGAACTGTGACACAGGACTTCTTGTTGGGGAGCCATGGTCAGGCGAGGGCGGAACGATACATGCACTAGCGCTTTCACCGGACGGGAAGATGATTGCATGCGGGAGAGAGGATGGAAGCGTTCAGCGTTGGAACACCGAAGGAAAGATGATGGAAGGCATTTGGACAGGTCATAGCGACTTGGTGCGGTCGCTGTCGTGGTCTCCCAACGGAAACTGTATTGCAAGTGGATCCGACGATGAAACAATCCTGATTCGAAAAGTAGTTGAAAGCGGAGAAATCGAGGTGGGCCCTATCAAGACAGAGCAGGGCGGTGTACTTGCACTTGCATATTCACCTTTAGGCGACAAAATCGCATCAGGCGGAAAGAACCTGACGATTTGCATCTGGGACTCGAAGACAGGCGAGCTCGTCGTTTCCATCGAAGACCTTGGGCACTATGTGTGGTCTGTGGTGTGGTCGTTGGACAGCGCCAAGCTGTATGCCGCCTTGGGCCATTTCGCACGCGTTTTTGACAGCAACTCGGGAGCAGAACTTCGTAGCTTCGAGCACACTCATCCGCTTATTTCCGTTGCGCTTTCACCCAAGCAAGATGTGCTGGCATGCGTGGGCATAAAAGGTATTGCACGACTATGGGACACAAGGTCCTGCCAACCACTTGGTGAGCCATTCAACCAGGAGGACGGGATCACTTTGCGGGTGGCATTCTCTCCGGATGGCAAATACGTAGCATATGGAGGAACGGATAACACAATCACTTTGTGGGTGGTAAGAGAGATAGCCCCAGAGCTTCCAGTACGTGCTTTCATCACTATAATCTTAGATGACAAGCTACACAGCAGGAAACCGTCTCTAGTCGCCACCGCCGTCTTGCCTTGAAGTCAGTACTCTGGCATCGACTGTCTTCGTTCATCTGTTCATAGAACTACCCCAGGTTGACGCTACAACCCCTTTTGCACAATCAGGGAGTGATGAATACGGCGACTTTTTCCAGGTAAGCCTTGTGGTTCGTCAAGCAGATGGTACAAATTGATGATAAGCATGCAAAGTCTTATCATCCTTCGGCATCACTTGGTCCATCTCGTCCTTCCAAGCATCCTCACGAATCCTCCGCCCGCCGCTTCTTGAACATCTTCATCCTCTTTCGACATCTTCAGACAACAAGCGAGTCCATTGTGCTACATCAACGCCCTCAAAGCAGTCTCTTTGGACGTCATTCGGAACCACAGCCAGTAACAATCACTGCTGGAAGAAAAACAAAGGTAAGCAGTGTATCAGGTGTCCCCCGTTCTGCTGCACTCATGCACACCCAATCCTCCAGAGGCGCTGGATAGCACGTCCCCTTGTGAAGACCAATTCTCAGGCTGGTCAGTCATCCTCAGCGACAATACAGCCTGCGGCGCAGCCGCACTCGATGCCTCAGCCTCAGGCACAGGCGACGGCACAACAACCTGCACAAGAAGACCATGGCTGTTGGGGCAATTTTTGCCTCGCACTCGGGTGCATCCCACCGCGCCCTCTTCCTGCTGTCTCCTCTCAGCCTGCTACCTTGTAATATCATGTTGTCGAGTGTGTTTCGTTTTTTCCTATGTATTATGCTCCACTCTTCCTTGTTCTTGTCTAATCAATATTTGGTCTTCACAAACAGCATATTCGTTGTTATCATCGCTCGCATGCGTATCTGGCTGATGCTCCATTCGAATCGAACGATAAGTGTATTTTATTCTGAGGGTTTGGTATTAAAATTTTCGACGGGGAACTTGTAAATTCGCGGCGGGGTGTGGTCCCCGTTGTATCATTGGACCTAACATCCACGGAGCACGCATCAGGACGACGAATCGTGATAGCAAGAAGGTCGACTCCAGACCATGGTTTCAAGCATATCATCACGTTGCAAAATGTCACTGCTGTGGACTTACTTGGCTTCTATTCCCTATGCACTCCTCGTTTCTCAAACTGTGGACTGCATCTACCTTGACCTATCACAGAAGTCAATGGGATGCGTCGCGAAGGCCAGGAGACTTCAACACGGCGTCAATGCGGTAAGGGAATATCTATAGACAGATATTATAATTTTGGCCTCTTCTTGAAAAAAGTACATCAAGTTATAATATTTCTAGGGTCCTGACGTCCATCATTTTGTCAACAGAAGCCATGTCTTTGACTTGTGCAATGATGTCATGATCCGAAGCGATTCTTTTGTATTCTCCGCCGCGCTGCTGCGCTAGCAACAAAGCGCTGAAAGGCTGCGTGAGGCGAACGATCAATCGCAACGCTCGTGAGTGAGATTCCACATCAACCAGCTCCTCTTCTACCGGGGAACCGTGGGGCAACTCGTCTATCGGCGACCCGGGAGCAGACCAATAACTATCCTCGCTTCCCGTATCATCTCCAAGGTCAGACAGTCCTGCAAAGTCAGGTAGCTCGAGGAGATATCGATTCCAGGGGCGGACAAGCAAGACAGTCTGCCAAGTGGGTCTTGCTCGCGAGAACTGGATCATCGTCTCTTCCGTGTTGATGAGCAAGTCATGAAGCCCGTCTACCTTGATTCCATATGTGAAATTAGTCTCTTGAGCTGGACCAAGCCTCCGTCTGACTTCTGTGACACGAAATGCGATGCAAGGTAAATGCAGTCTGCAGTTCGCGAAGCGAGGGGCGCTTATATTGTCAAGAAGGGTATAAAGTTTCCAGGCCAGCTCTGCAGTCACGGTACTTCGCAGCGAAGAGACCGTCGTCTGAATCTCATTTTCAGACAAGGATGGTAAGGCACATGGCGGAGCTGTGTATGAGGTAATATCGGCTGGAAGACAGCTGTTGAATTCGGATGATTGTCCGACCCAGTCGAGAGCAGTGATGTCGCCGGACCGGGCTACGATCTCTTGCAAAAGCCGCCCGAGTGCGTTCTGCTTCTTCTCTCCATAAATTACAGGTAGGTGGATACTGAAGATGCCAAACAATGAGTATGCGATGTCTTCCTGCAGCGTGGTGATGCGCGTCGACGCCCATTGCAGTTTCTCTCGAACACCTCTCATCCCTGGACGGAAGGAGACGAGGGCTCGCGCATCTATGGCTGTCGCACCCTCCAACTCCTCTATAATTGCAGGGGAATCTTTGTGGTTGGGAAAGTCATCGTCAAGATATAATGACCAATCGTTTCGATAAAAGACGACGATTTTGGGAGCGACAAATTCCTGAAGGGTCCACCCTCGCTTGTTCCAAGCACTCCTTGCCAATGCACCAGCGTTGGATGAAGGGAAAACATCGCCCAGGTAGACGATGGTAAGGGCTGAATGGCGGTACCAGGCGAACATAGAGTTGATCGATTCTTGTAGCTCGGCATTGTTATTTTTGTCAATGCAGCATGTATCCATCCATGCCCAGAAATAACCTGCATGACGAGCTATTTTGCAGAAGGATTGCAATTTCATGAGACCGCCAAGTGCATTCATCTCGTATATGACTTTGTCCTGGATGTCATGGAACAGTAACTCCGTGTCGTCCCATCTGTGTGATAATAGGACACGGCGGAAGTACATCGCCACCACTTCTGTTATACGCTCCATTCGGAGGTCCGCATGCTTCGTTGTGAATGATAAAATTTCCTGGTATTCTGTGCTCGTTTTGAAGGCATTGATCTGTGCCGCTCGATCGCACAAGAGACCCGTGTGGGTGTTAAGTAGACGCAGCGGGGCATTTTCGAGTTCGATCCAAATGGCTCTGCGAATAGCGTCCTCTACATCAGATGGAGAGACATACTGTTGACGCAGCTCTGTGACCGAGATAAGCATGTTCCAGCTAAACCATGAAAGATCTGGGTCTCACTTCGAAACTGCACATCGGGAGCATCCTCCAACTTGGACAACATGATATTAAAGGCCTCAATGGCTTTATCATAGCATTGTGCGCCACGAAGCGCCGCATGCTTCAACTGGTATCCAACATGAGACTCAGGATTGAGTTCGATGACCTAAGTATTATCAAAGTGAGTATTTGGTACGAAAACGTATGTAGACATCATCACACCTTTTGCGCATCAAAAAGCGCATCTTCCCATAGCATCTTCCCCAGCATCACCTTACTGTGGTTTGCGAAGAATGTATAGCTTGCAGAATTAAGGTCGATTGTCACAGAGCACAAGTCAGTAGCCTTGTCGTGATCACTTGCAGCAAGGGCAGTATCTCCGTTGGCAAGATAGAGGGCACCGCATTCTTGCTCAAACACTGAATAAAATGGGAGTGAAGATCGTAGCACGGAGTATCGTCATTAAAAACTTGCCAGTGCACCAATTGAGACAGCTGGTCTTCACAGTTCGATGAATGGTATTCATCATGAACCGATATGACTCCAGGGCTTCTTCAAGTTTACCTGCTGAAAGGAAAGCCTGGCACCGCTTCTGGTGTGCAGTCACCCACAAGGGCTTGAGGTCCCACCCGAAAAGCTGGACAAAGCACGCAGTTAGCTAAATAAAGCATTTCGTTTATATTGTACAACAAACCATCACGAAGTCTTCGTATATAGCATGAATAGGCCATGACGATGCGAAAGTGCAAGAGTTAACAGCAGCAGTAAAGTGGCTAGCAGCTTCGTCATAATGCGCGTTATTCAAGGCGTTGATCCCAGATTGAACACGTAGATATGCCTAATACGCGATCAGTGTTGATGCCCAGGTATAGGCACATGACACTCACTTCCACGACGCGACATGCAACAGTATCGGCATTAGGACAATCTACAGCTAGCTCTTTCACAAGCAGCATTGCTTCCTCGCATTGATCTGCATTGAACAACGCAATGGCCTGAAACACTCAATGAAGCAGGGAGTGTACGGGACAAATTTGACCTGCCTTAATCAAAAGAAGTAAATGAATAGTTGTCGAATCTTCATTCGTGAACATGAATGCGAGGTCAAATGCTGTCCTCGCATCCCGAACCAGCCCTTTTCCGCAGAGGGCGATACCTTGGAGATGAAACCCATTAAGGAGCGCTGAATGCTAATGGACTACGTCACAATGAAAATCAGCCTTTCGTAAGGGACCATGATGGATCGGCGTATTAGACTTGCCTTGATTGCATCATCAAGCGCGTTGTCCCAATCCAATTTTCGCGCCCATGACAAATGAGCGGTTAGCATATGAGG
>JABBWB010000537.1:0-21557 GCA_016628085.1 Suillus occidentalis
CGAGGCTGTCACAGAATTGAGTCTACGCGTGAGTAAGTTAGGTGGCGCAACGCACCTTGTTCTGACCCACGTCAGAAGCTAAGTCTCCGTCCGCCTTAGCTACAGTAGTCCTTCGTATTTTCTCTATCTCTCTGTCATTCTTTGCACCCACCCGCCTCTCCCTCTCTCAGATTCCGGACAAATTCAGTTTGATTCATGCTCTTCATCAATCTTCTCCTTTGTCCGATGCACTGCGTCCCTACTTCTCAAAGCTTTCGAGCATCACGCAGGGCATCCTGATCGGTGCCCTCCCGCCCATCACAGCTCACCTCGAAACCTTCAGGATTGGACGTATGCGCCGGACCGAAAAGCCTATGGGCTTTTAACCAAACCATTATCTCATTCAATTATCTATCACTCGATACTGCGCACCTGTACTACCTCCTAGTCAACGCGTCACAATCCTATCTCCGTTGTTTCTCTCTTTCAAAGAAGCCACCGGGCATCGAAAGCATAGACAAGGCTTTGGATCTGATATGAGTCTACTTGCGGATATTGCGCACGTGGTCGACGCTGCTGGTCACGGTGCCTTGACAAACTTAGCCAGTCGGCGCCCCATCAAGAACACCATCATCAACGTTTCATTGTACGAGCCTGTGCAAATCCAAGGCTTCCTGTGGCAACGCCTAGTCTAGGTTCATGAACAGCTCTTTGATCAATCCCAAACATTCCACGTGTGGCTGTTCTATAGTTTCACAACAGGATCTACTTTGGATCGGCAGAGCGACGTGTTAATACCTATATGCACTGGATGGCGATACCTATATTTAGCACGAACACCATAGTCATACGGCCACCAAGTTTGCCTCTCGCCCTCACCCATTCTCTAACAGTATGACTATAGTCTTAGACGACCCTAGTTTGTGGCCGGTCATCGATTCATATCGTATTTTAAGCTATTTCATAGGTTCGTGGAGAGCAGGCGAACGTCAAAACTGATGTCTCAATTTAACCTTGGTGCGTTTCGCAGTTGCCGCATTTGTTGGAGTGATATATGATTGGGGTGAGCATAATATTATCAAAGGACTGCTGATGTTGATATCTTACGAGTATTTTCAGTACTTACACTCGGAGAAGAGGTATGTCAATGCTATGACTGGAGCAGCCATCACGCTAAGAATGGTTTCATAGGTCGAACTGATCTGGGTGAGTGGAGCCTCATGTCAGAAGAACATACATGAAAATTCACTTGATTCCAGAGGCAACGCTGGTCCTTGGTAACATTTCTGTATCTCAGCGTATGTATCATAGCTTGCCTGTCATATTGTCCCAAATATTGTACTGACTTGAAAATATCCTAGGTACGTTATCTTGGAATAATAATTGCTGCGTATGTTGCGAAGGCCAAGTATTTGGTGCTCTGCTAATCGGATATTTCTCGTATCAGCCTGAACATGCTGGGTATATCTCCATAGTACATTTTCTGCCTTGGCTTCTTCTGACCAACGGCATACAGGCGGTGTTCCGACCATCTCGCTGACAGATACAGTGAGTCTTCTGCGCAGATGCCTGCCATCCCCCTTTGATTAATCGAGTGCCCTGTAGGAGTGGGTGTGGTTCTTTACTAACTTCTTGGTTCACTAATGACTGCCACACTACACTGTCCCAGATGTGGGTCTGTTTGGAGTATGTGCTACCCGAGGCTGGCCACTAACTGGGTTCCTCAGGCTGGATTATATACGTCGTATGGGATAGTACGGGTGTTGTCGTGTTTGCAATGCTGTGGGGTAAGCTTGTTACTTGCAAGACCTCGATGATGTTGACTTGACTAAAACATGCTGCAAGCGATCATCAGCGCTCGGTTACATGCCATGTATCAACGATCCAGATGGATCCTGATATTTCTCATTGTTGCCTTCCTGGCTGACAGTGTTTTCAATGGAATAGCCACCGTAATTAAAACAATATGGGCTTCGGGGGGTACGCTTAATTGTGGATGAAAACAAACGTGCATGGGGCTCATTTATACATACCAGAAGAATATATTCTCTCTGGGACCTATCAGTGCGCAATCCAAGTGGACATTATACCACTCTGGAACTACCTTCCTTGGATACTCGGAACTGTGTGGGAAGTCCTCGCGCTGTGTCTCGCAGCCTGGATTGCAGTAAAACACTTTCGTGAACTGCGACAACATTCGTCAGGAGGGATCGTTGGGGATTGTTTTACAGTGTTGATGAAAACTCACATGCTTTACTTTGCAAGGTGAGCTCATGCTGTGAATATGTTTCCGACTTCCATTGAAGCATCGGGCATACCAGCTTTGTTATTGTTTCTTGCCTCCAGCTCATTTTTACTATGTCTCCAACACCCCCATCGGTATGTCAATCTTTCACTGACCTCTGCATGCGACCACAGTTCATATTTTTTATAGGATCAATCTCCCCTAGCAACTCTGGTTTATTATGGCGTGCTTCAGATTTCGTTGACCGTGCAGGCATATGTGCTTGGACCACGCCTGATCCTTGGCGTTCGAGAATATCACGCTAAGCTTGTGGCCGGTCCCGACACAGCAACTGACATGACTTCAATCGCATTCCAGGGGCGCGTGCATGTATCGACGGGCAGTGGCGTGTAATACGAAAGATGCTAACGGTTGCCTGGTGCTGTGTAGGGAGCAGGAAATTGTGTTTTGGTCTCTATTCCAAGTCTCGTTGCGGTATTTATCAGTGGTGTGGTGTTTCGAAGTGGTTTTTGAAGGTCTGGGCAATAGTCGTAGTATTTATTCGAATCATTTGTAGGATTTGATATCGACAATGTTTCAACTGATATCCCTGATATCCTTACTGTAAAAACGAAGGAAGAAATAAGTGTACGGAGCGGGAAGGTCGAGGAGCGAGTCGCAAGTTAGGGCGCAAGTTTCGATTCGCTCTCGCTTCTCATCCTCCAGGACAACTTGCGATTTGCCTTATATATTGTATCGGAATCACTTTGCATATTGGCTTTCGTCATATGATGTGGCTGACTCGTAGCATATATAGGTTGTCGGTGCTTGTCAAAAGGCATAGTGGTGTAAGCTAGTTGGCGTGAGTCGAGAATGGGAGGTTGAATGTTGGAAATTGAATGATGGTATAGACTCTGACCTGGCTATAATTCATTGGGTTGTATTTCAAAATTCAGATGAACGGAAAAATTGACCAGCGATGTCTGGTGCACAAACTTGAAAGTACATGCGAGAGAAAATATCGTAATGAAATCATCTTCGAATCCCAGTCTTTGGATTGCGTCTCGTGCTGAGCACTTCGTCATCCTCGTCATAGCGATTTAGTAGCGGGTCTGTGGTTCCGTCGATTCCATCCAATTCAACACTCTTGGTGTCTTCGAATCGGGTAGCATACGGCTGATGTGCATCTGCCGATGCTAGGTGAGGGTAATACTGCCTGTACGAGAAATACGCGAGGAGAAGTCCAAGCATAGATCCGGTCACAACGTCCTGCCAGTGGTCTGAATGGCAAAGTGAGTAATCTTACATGATTTCATATAACACGGATCTTACGGCGATAGTCCATAGTGCGCGAAGTTGCCACGAACATTGCACCAGCGAGGGGAGTGATAGATATCCACGCTTTACTCTGAATCATGGGTGGTCAAACACACGTTGAACTGTCCAGATGGCTAGGGAAACTCACGACATGTCCCTGGGTGTCGAATAGATGTAGTTTACCGGCCAAGTAAAAGGCAAGGAATCCGAGGCCAGCAAAGGACGCTGCATATAGATATATCAGATCGATAACAAGGAGAGACGGCATCCATCATACTGCTTGAATGTCCACTGGGGAAGCTTCTCCATCCATCTTCGAGTATCATCGATACCGTCTGCGTGCATATATCTACTGTAGATAAGCCCCAGAGAGGGTCTGCAGAGCCCGGTGCAGGCTGACAGCGCGAGATTAGATCTGTAAATATTGCAAGTTGTGTCAAGTAGACATAGGTGCGTGAAACTGCAAGCTTACCTGGCCGAGGTCGTCCAACCGTGACTTTGACTAATTGTGTGATGGTCCTTGTCATCGACACAGAGAGGGTCACTGCATGTTTATTAGCAATAACGTGTAGCCACTAGATTTAGGCGCATACATCCCAAAGTGCTGTGGTGAAAATCCCACCATGACTGGACTGTCGAGATATTGACAAGGCACTGAACCACAAATGGGACGCCATAAGAGATGAATCCAAGAGCTGTTGTCTGGCATGTTGTTAACAAAAGGGCTTTGTTCATGTTCGCCGCGGCTTACCCCGACACGTTGATTAACAGCAAAGCTGGTAGGTATGAAGTGAGCATTGCAAAATGAACCCCGTTGATAACTCGGAAATATACCCACGGATATCGTAATCTAACAAGTGAGATCATCATGATGAAGGCCGACCTGAATGGAAGCAATGATTGATGGTACGTACGAGACATCAGACAGCGAGAAGTGCCTCTTAAACCCAGAGATGTGGTGATCGATGACCCAGAAGGTTGCCCTGCAAGTTCACGCAATCATTAGCTCTGACTCCTTCTATGCAAACCTTTCATGGCTCCAAATCCTCACCAAAGCGCACCAGATATGATCCTTTGAAAAAAGAGACTACATGAGTTCAAGCTCAATGTTCAGTGATCAAAAAGTTCACCAGTCGGGGGCATATGACATCATGAATCGCCGTAGGCTTGGATGTGGTCTCTGGTCTTGGTTCATCATGATGGTGTTGCGAATGACTCCAGAGCACTGGTAAGAGTCACTTGCAAAAGGAAGAGAGTCAGGAGGCTACTGTTTTATGGGTGACGGCGAAGGGAGTAGTCAATATCGGTGCAGTTCAGCCCACTCAACTGTGTCTCATTCGTTCTCACACGTTCGTGACAAGATCTATTCTTGATCCTCGACGAGGCCTGTCTGCGAGCACGGAGTACTTGCTTTGCCATTAAAATTCGGCGCGTGGAAGTACCAGCGCCATACGTTCCAGTCAAGCATTCATGCACATGTTCCGCATATCTCTCGCCGTATATTCCATGCAGCTCATGCATTCAGTACCACGTTGAACGCTCGACCGGATCTTGCAGGAGTCCCTGTATAATTTTAGAAACGCCTTGGGAATTGGCCGCCTGCGTGCGCACTGCCCTGCTGTATCCGACGTCCGTGTCTAAATCATCATTTGTGCCGCAAATGACTGGCATGCTCAACAGGCTGAGTCGACCATCGCCGACTGACAAGTTCATATATATGGGTTGTGCGAAAATTTTGATCAAAACATCGCACGCAACCTTCCGACGCTTCACTAGCTCATCTAGCACAAGAATATCTTTGGATGACCTTCAAACATCATGCGCGGATTGATTCATCTTCCATGGTGGTTGAGAACTAGCTGATCTTAGACTTAAATGTGATCATATCATGCTTGGGCGCTTCCGCTGCATAGCCCGGGCCTATGCTGTGAATAAGCTGTGGGGCGACACGAGGATAAGGCATGTAAAACGAAGCAGAAGATTCGACTCTGACTTGACCATAACAGCCATTATTCCCTGCTGCCCCACCCATCGCTGCTGTCCTCGTAAGTGATAATTTTGTGATTTGATGGATGAAAGCTGAGATGACACTGCAATCGGTAAAAGGAATTCTGGAGCATGACTTCACCCATCATTAAAATGAAAGAGACATCAGCAATAACACATCGCCAGAAATTCGTAGGACACACTAAAATTGTCTGGGGCGCCATACACCTGCCAGGCGGACAACGGATCATAACTTGTTCAGTGGATGGCTCGCTCCGAGTGTGGAACATGAAGACCGGGAAACAGATAGGGGACGACTGGAGAGACGGAGATAGTGGAGTGATGAGTATAGCGTTGTCTCCGGACGGGAAGAAAGTGGTTAGCGGGAGTGTGGATGGTGCAGTGAGGTTGTGGGACATCGACACATGCAAGGTTGTCAAAAAATGGACGGGGCATACACAGGGAGTGGGGTCTGTCTGCTGGAGTCGAGATGGTCGGAGAGTGTTGAGCGGATCTAACGATGGAACTGCAAGGCAATGGGAGGTCGAAAGCGGAGAGACAATCCCCGCATCAATCGAAACTGGGCACGAAGCCGTGTTCGCAGTCGTCTTTTCACCAGACATGACTTTGATTGCGACTGGTGGACGTGATGGGCCCTATACTGGAGAATCCATCGAGTCCTCAGTCAAAATCTGGGACGCGAAAACAGGCAAGCTAGTTGCGACTCTCAGAGGACACACCAACAAGGTGTGGTGCCTGGCTTGGTCAAAGGACGGAAAAACACTTAGATCCGGGTTATCCGATTGCTCGATTAGGACATGGGATACAACCAACTGGAAGCAAACTGCGGTTCTGGATGAACACACCGACACTGTCTATGCCATTGCAATATCACCGAATGGCCGCATCCTCGCAAGCGCTTCGGGTGACAAGACAGCGCAGTTGTGGAACCTCGAAAATGGAAAACCCATCGGTTCACCCATCCAGCACCCACAGTCCGTGTTGTGTGTGTCGTTTTCGGAAGATGGAAAGCGATTAGTCACTGGCTGCACCGACGAAAACGCATATATATGGGATGTTGTTGTGATTCTTACAGAGGCTGGCCTCGACGACCTTCTGTTTGACCCAAAGGTGAGTTAAAAGGCATGCCTCATTTCATTTCATTCTGACAACTGAACGCACTGTGCCAGGCCAACAAGTCGGCACTCCATGTATGTGACACCTTCATAAAAAGACATCATTGCATTCAAACATACACTCTAGGTTAATGCTACGCGCCCTCCGATCCAGGTGCGTCCACCTGTCAATCGCGTCCCTCAAGGTTTTTTCGATGGAGTCCCACCATCGCATGTATGTCATCACTCTCACCTTGTTTTCGTTTTCCTAACCTCCTTATTCTCAGTCCTCTGCACAAAGCCTTCCCCGCTCCTCGGCACTGCCAGGCAACACGTTTCTCAGCCGCTTGTTCCACCGCAGCCGCTCCGATGCCCACGATACGTCGCCGTCCTCTCCTGTCGACTGGGCTCGAAACCTTCTGAAACCGCACAGACAAAGTGGTGAACAAATCGAGTTGCAAGGGCGCAGCCCTGTAATTGAAGTTCCATATGCAAAGGGCAAACGTGTAAGTTCTTTATCTTTCGCAGTTCAACTCCGCTCAACATCACGTAGAGAAATGCTTCAGCGGGGGAGAGACGGAAAAGACCGTTGCCCTGGCAGAAACCTGCTGCAAGCAGCTCGCGACCTCCCAAACCCACGCAACAATCTGGCACAGCAACTCAGACTCAGCCATCATTGCAACCTCAGCCAGCTGCATCCAATTCGTCTACCACACCTGCTGTCGGTGATAATGCAGCGGTTACAAGTTCGACACCCTCACGGCCTGATGTAGTGCTCAGACAGGCTGGACTCTGGACTCGCTTTTGGCTCTTCATTTTATGTCTGTCTCCTGAATACCAGGATGGTCGTCATTAATCTCGCCCCCTACGATGATTAATATTCCTCGCATGCTATCAGAATATTACGCCATTCCCAGTGCTAATTTTCTGCGTCTTCAAAGTCTACGCGCCGTATTTCTGCAAGCCAGCAATCAACTCGAGGACCTCCTACTACACGTGGTCAGTTTCCTGTCTCTCGCCGTCGACTGCCACAAGTCGTCAGAAATGTCTAAGGTGTCTCCTGGAATAGCTCAACCCTTTTCTCGTCGACACAATTCCAACTTACGCCAAGTTGTATTTTCAACGCCCAAGAGTTCATAGAAATCATTGAAATGATCTCATTAATCACAGAACTCGATGTTCACATACATGGCACTGGTCAAATTGCCTCGTGCCTTTAGTTGAGGCGCTCACTCAGGGACAAAGCCCTTCCTGCATCCCTCCGCGCTTGGAAGCCCTCACTCTCAAACATGACATGCGAAAGACATCGACATGCATTGCCGAGATAGTGGAGATGAGACGTGCACTAGCTCGATCCCTGCGTGTTATTGCGCAACTTAAGCACATTACATGCGAAACGGTGCCGGGGGGCGGAAACCATATCCTAGTTTCATGTGATACCTCGGAAAGATGAATACGATATTCGGCTGCGCTTGGCCAAGCGGCCCAAGTCTCGAGAGCATTGTCTGACTGAAATCATCAAGATTCAATTGGATATCCTCGTATAGTGTGAATTTGCCAGAGGCCGACGTAATTTGTTGTGCTGGATGTGCGTATCCTTGATCTGCGTCGTTCCGTCTAGGACAGGAACAAAATGTTGCGAATCTGTCCAGGAAACCTGAGGTGGAGTTGTAGGTTTCTTGCGGTTCGTGACAGTACCAGGGTACACCAGATCTGGCATGTAGTGGTTTCCATTAGTCGGTGCATGTCACTTGCTCGTTGTTGTTAGTATGTCCCAGGATCCACTGGTCGGTGAGTTTCAAAGAAGCTGCAGCTTCTCGCAGTAGCTTTAGATAACCGGTTAGATAATGGGCGCTAGCATATAGGCAATGCAACCCATCCTCCATAGATTCTGAGGACTCACGAGAATGTTTTGGGGCGAACAGCCTCTTGTCTTCCAAGGAGGTTGAGAACTAGCTGATCGTAGACTGAAATATGATCACATGATACTTGGGCGCTTCAGGTGCATAGCCTATGCTGTGTATAAGCTGTGAAGCGACACGAGGATGAGGCATGTTAAAAACGTACCAGAAAGTACAAGATTCGGCACTGACTTGACCAGAATAGCTATTATTCTCTGCTGCCCGTCCATCGCTGCTGTCCTCGTAAGTGATAATTTTGGAATTTGATGTATGAGATGACACTGCAATCGGTAGTAGGAATTGTGAAGCATAACTTCACCCATCGTTAAAATGAAAGAGATATCAGCGATAACACATCGCCAGAAATTTGAAGGACACACTGAGATTGTCTGGGGCGCCATACACCTGCCAGGCGGACAGCGGATCGTGACTTGTTCAGAGGATGGCTCGCTCCGAGTGTGGAACTCGAAGACCGGGAAACAGATAGGAGAAGACTGGCGGGACGGAGATAGTGAAGTGTTGAGTATAGCGTTGTCTCCGGACGGGAAGAAAGTGGTTAGCGGGAGTATGGATGGTGCAGTGAAGTTGTGGGACATTGACACATGCAAGGTTATCAAGAAATGGACGAGGCATACAAAGGGAGTGACGTCTGTTTGCTGGAGTCGAGATGGTCGGAGGGTGTTGAGCGGATCTAACGACGGAACTGCAAGGCAATGGGAGGTCGAAAGCGGAGAGACAATGTCCGAGCCAATCGAAATCATCCTCGCATCAATCGAAACCGGGCACAAAGCCGTGTACGCAGTCGTCTATTCACCAGACGCGACTTTGATTGCGACTGGCGGACGTGATGGGCCCTATACTGAAGAACCCATTGAGTCCTCAGTCAAAATCTGGGACGCGAAGACAGGCAAACTAGTTGCAACTCTCAAAGGACACACCAACTCAGTGTTGTGCCTGGCTTGGACCAAGGACGGAAAAACACTTATCTCCGGGTCACTCGATCACTCGATTAGGATATGGGATACAACCAACTGGAAGCAAACCGCGGTTCTGGATGAACACACCGGCGATGTCTTTGGCATTGCAATATCACCGAATGACCGCATCCTCGCAAGCGCATCGGGTGACAAGACAGCGCGACTGTGGAACCTCGAAAATGAACAACTCATCGGTACTCCCCTCCAGCACGCAAATGACGTGAACAGCGTGTCGTTTTCGGCGGGCGGAAAGCAACTAGCCACTGGCTGCGATGACAAAAACGCATATATATGGGATGTTGCTGCGATTCTACGAGAGGCTGGCCTCGATGACCTTCTGTCCGATCCAAAGGTGAGTTGACATGCATGCCTCACATTCTGACAACTGAACGCACTGTGCCAGGCCAACTTAAAGTCGGCACTCCATGTATGTGACACCTTCGTAAAAGACATCATTGCATTCAATCACACACTCTAGGTTAATGCTACACGCCCTCAAATCCAGATACGTCCGCCTCTTAATCGCGTCCCCCAAGGTTTTTTCGATGGAGTCCCACCTCCTCATGTATGTCATTGCCATCACTTCGGTTTTGTGTACTGACCTCCGTGTCCCCAGTCCTCTGCACGAAGTTTTAACCCACCGGACAGCACATTTCTTAGTCGCTTGTTCCACCGCAGCCCCTCCTCCACCCACAATACATCACCGTCTTCCCCTCTCGGCTGGGCTCAAAATCTTTTGAGATGGCGTACACAAAGCGGTGAAGGCACAGATTTGCAAAGGCGCACCCCTGCAATTGTCGAGGTTCCGTATGCGAAGGGCAAACGTGTATGTTGATTCTCCTCCGTCGTTTAACTCGACTTAATATCACGTAGAGAAATGCTTCTGCGGGGGAGAAACGGAAAAGACCGTTGCCCTGGCAGAAACCTACTGCAAGCAGTTCACGACCTCCCAAGCCCACGCAACAATCTGGCACAGCAACTCAGACTCAGCCATCTTTGCAACCCCAGCCAGCTGCCTCCAATTCATCTATCACACCTGCTGTCGGTGATAATGCAGCGGCTACAAGTTCGACGCCCTCACGGCCTGATGTAGTGCTCAGACAGGCTGGACTCTGGACTCGATTCTGGCTCTTCATTTTATGTCTGTCTCCTGAATACCAGGATGGTCGTCATTAATCTCACCCCCTACCATGATTCATGTTCCTCGCGTGCTATTAAAATAGTACGCCATTCCCAGTGTTAATTTTCTGCGTGTACAAAGTCTACGCATCGTATTTCTGCAAGCAAGCAATCAACTCGAGGACCTCCTACTACACATGGTCAGTTTTCTGTCTCTCGCCGTCGACTGCCACAAGTCATCAGAAATGTCTAAGATGTTTCCTGGAATAGCTCAACCCTTTTCTCGTCGACACACTTCCAACTTGCGCCAATTTGTATTTTCAACGCCCAAGAGTTCATAGAAATCATTGAAATGATCTCATTAATCACAGAACTCGATGTTCGCATACATGGCCCTGGTTCACGTTGCGTCGTGCCTTTGGTCGAGGCGCTCACTCCCGTACTTCAGGAACAAAACCCTTCCTGCATCCCTCCGCACTTGGAAGCCCTAACTCTCAAATATGACATGCGCAAGACATTGACATGCATTGCCGAGATAGTGGAGATGAGACGTGCACTAGCTCGATCCCTGCGTGTTATTGCGCAACTTAAGCACATTACATGCGAAACGGTGCCGGGGGCGCAAACCATATCCTAGTTTCATGTGATACCTCGGAAAGATGAATACGATATTCGGCTGCGCTTGGCCAAGCGGCCCAAGTCTCGAGAGCATTGTCTGACTGAAATCATCAATATTAAATTGGATATCCTCGTATAGTGTGAATTTGCCAGAGGCCGACGTAATTTGTTGTGCTGGATGTGCGTATCCTTGATCTGCGTCGTTCCGTCTAGGACAGGAACAAAATGTTGCGAATCTGTCCAGGAAACCTGAGGTGGAGCTGTAGGTTTTTTGCGGCTCGTGACAGTACCAGGGTTCGTCGGATCTGGCATGTTTCCATTAGTCGGTGTACGTCACAGCATGTTCCGAGATCCACCGGTCGGTGAGTTTCAACGAAGCTGCAGCCTCTCGCTGTGGCTTTAGATAACCGGTTAGATAATGGGCGCAAGCGTATAGGCAATGCAACTCATCCTCCATAGATTCTGAGGACTCACGAGAATGTTTTGGGGCGAATAGCCTCTCGTCTTCCAAGGAGGTTGAGAACTAGCTGATCGTAGACTGAAATATGATCACATGATACTTGGGCGCTTCAGGTGCATAGCCTATGCTGTGTATAAGCTGTGAAGCGACACGAGGATGAGGCATGTAAAACGTACCAGAAAGTATAAGATTCGGCTCTGACTTGACCAAAACAGCAATTATTCCCTTCTGCCCGCCCATCGCTGCTGTCCTCGTAAGTGATGATGTTGGGATTTGATGGATGAAAGCTGAGATGGCGCTGCACTCGACAGTAGGAGTTCTGGAACATGACTTCACCCATCAGCAAAAAGGAGACATCAGCGATACTGCATCACCAGAAATTTGAAGGACACACTGAGATTGTCTGGGGCGCCATACACCTGCCGGGCGGACGGCGGATGATAACTTGTTCAAATGACGGTTCGCTCCGAGTGTGGCACTTGAAGACCGGGAAACAGATAGGAGAAGACTGGCGGGACGAAGATAGTGGAGTGTGGAGTATAGCGTTGTCTCCGGACGGGAAGAAAGTGGTTAGCGGGAGTTCGGATGGTGCAGTGAGGTTGTGGGACATCGACACATGCAAGGTTGTACAGAAATGGACGGGGCATACAAGTGGAGTTACGTGTGTCTGCTGGAGCCTCCGAGATGGTCAGAGAGTGTTGAGCGGATCTCAGGATGGGACTGCAAGGCAATGGGAGGTCGAAAGCAGAGAGACAATGATGATGCCCGAGCCAATCGAAAACATCCTCGCATCAATTGAAACCAGACACGATGATGGCGTGTTCACAGTCGTCTATTCACCAGACACGACTCTAATTGCGACTGGTGGACAGGATGGGCCCGACACTGATACTGGAGAACCCATCGAGTCCCCAGTCAAAATCTGGGACGCAAAAACAGGCAAGCTAGTTGTGACTCTTAAAGGACATATCAACGCAGTATTATGCCTGGCTTGGACCAAGAACGGAAAAACTCTCATTTCCGGGTCATCCGATTCATCCATTAGGACATGGAATACAACCAACTGGAAGCAAACCGCGGTCCTGGATGAACACACCGACCGTGTCTATGCCATCGCAATATCACTGAATGACCGCATCCTCGCAAGCGTTTCGGGCGACAAGACAGCGCGATTGTGGAACCTCGAAAATGGACAACCCATCAGTACTCCCCTCCAGCACGAAGATGACGTGAACTGCGCGTCGTTTTCAGCGGGTGGAAAACAACTAGCCACTGGCTGTGATGACAAAAACGTATATATATGGGATGTTGCTGCGATTCTACGAGAGGCTGGCCTCGATGACCTTCTGTCGGATCCAAAGGTGAGTTAACATGCATTCCTCATTTTATTACATTCTGACAACTGAATGCTTTGCGCCAGCCCAAAATGTCGGCACTCCATGTATGTGACACCTTCGTAAAAAAACATCGTTGCATTCAAACATACCGTGACACTTTAGGTTAATGCTACGCGCTCTCCGATCCAGGTACATCCACCTGTCAATCGCGTCCCTCGAGATTTTTTCGATGGAGTCCCACCTGCTCATGTATGTCGTTGCCATCACTCCGGTTTTGTGTACTGACCTCCGTGCCCTCAGTCCTCTGCACGAAGTTTCAACCCACCGGACAGCACATTTCTTAGTCGTTTGTTCCATCGCAGCCCCTCCTTCGCCCGCAATACATCACCGTCTTCCCCTCTCGGTCGGGCTCAAAATCTTTTGAGATGGCGTACACAAAGCGGTGAAAACACAGCTTTGCAAGGGTGCACCCCTGCAGTTGTCGACGTTCCGTATGCGAAGGGCAAACGTGTATGTTGTTTCTCCTCCGTCGTTCTTTATCTAATGTCACGCAGAGAAATGCCTCAGCAGGGGAGAAACGGAAAAGACCGTTGCCCTGGCAGAAACCTGCTGCAAGCAGCTCACGACCTCCCAAGCCCACGCAACAATCTGGCACAGCAACTCAGACTCAGCCATCTTTGCAACCCCAGCCAGCTGCCTCCAATTCATCTACCACACCTGCTGTCGGTGATAATGCAGCGGCTGCAAGTTCGACGCCCTCACGGCCTGATGTAGTGCTCAGACAGGCTGGACTCTGGACTCGCTTCTGGCTCTTCATTTTATGTATGTCTCCTGAATACCAGGATGGTCATCATTAGTCCACGATTTCCTCGTCCCTACCATGATTCTTCGCGTGCCTTTAGAATATTACACCTTTGGTTGATAAGGTCCGCTTCTCTGCTATGTTTCGAGCTGTTATTTTGTGATACCACACGCCAAGCTCTGGATTGGATTGGACGTCTGTGAAATTGATGGATGTTCGAATGATCTGATATTCGCTTACTCCTCCGTTTGTAGTTATCAACTTGGAATCAATGAGACGTCTGTGATGGATCTGGTATCTTCACCTACTTGAATGTTACGGTACCGCAGAAACGGACTCGGCTGATTCATACCTTCACCTGGGGTTGTTGCACGATTGACAGAGTGATCATGCCCATGCAATTTCCCCGTCTATCTGACAGCGATCACGTCTTAAACGACATGCACGAGCGTCCGCTCTGTCACAGATAGATGCTGCCTGCGACAACATCCGAGGGCTCTACCTCTACTACTGACTCTGGACTTAGTATGCAAAGGCCGCCTGTACCACCCTCGCTAGAGGGGGCACCCACCCTAACGTCAATGGGCAAGTCAGCATCCACCCGATTTCATCTCTGCAGCACACCCTGTGTATGCCCTCAAAGAAAATATTGTTCTTTGTCCCTTCGTTACACGCATGGTAATTGGTGCGTGCGTGACACATCCTACGCATGATCAATGATAGTACTCCCTCGGAATGCGACAAGTAGCTTAAAAAGAGCAACTTGACTGATTCAGGCGCCCAATTCCACAACTTCAGATGATAAAGCTATTGCCATTTACATACATAAAAATCCAGACGCATGTACTAAGATCGAGTATCTCCTGCTAGTACTGAGGAGAAAATGGACTTTGCTAGTCGTTCGAAAAGATGGAACTCTCTTGCTGCCCAGATGAACCAAAAGATGAACATGGTAACGACCACGCACCCGCTGGCAACTGATGCCACCATGGCTACTGTTGCAGACTTGAACACATTGTACAGAATGGCGATTGCAAAGTATATCATCCTAATCAAGAACAAGGTGACCATTAGCCCAGTGATGGAGTAGTAATCCACCTACCCCCACATAAGCATTGCGTAGGGAAGACTGTGAACCGTGGCAAGGGCTCTCACTCCGAAAAACGTCCCCGTCATATGAGACAGAAAATCCGTCTGATGGAGTTAGTTAGCATATGAGAGGTGGACGCTAGGGCAAGAACTTACTGCTTTGTCCGCTGATTCAAAACCATATCTTTGGTTCTGTCGCACCAGCAGGACTGAGACGATCAAGGAGCCGGTGATGAAGATGATGGAGAGATAGGTGGCGATAATCCCGATCGACTGCGACTGGCTGATATTCACGTTCGGCACTGCAAGGAAACTTACGTCTACTGCTAACATGACAGTGGACTAATAATGATAAGTTACGAAGGGGGATGCTAACATCATGATACGCACATATATTGTGATACCAGTCCATTCTGTCATGAGGTTTTTGTTAAAGTCTTTCCACCGCGGCGTATTGATGCATTCATCCACCCACACTTTTCGAAGATCTTCCAAGTGTGATTGCGGTGCCCAAAAAAGCATGGCGTCGAGAGCCAAACAAATACTACTAGTCAGTGGATGGAACTTAGTATCTTCCTCGTACACTGATTTGTCGGCTTCAAGACGAGCACAAGGTAGACCACAGAAGTTGAAGAATTTGGCTCTGTCTGAAACATAAATGAGCCATACGCTATCACGTCGAGATGAGGAATATACAAAAGTAATGCATGAACCTCGCTATTGACGAAACGGTGAATCTTTGTTTGATTCGTGTGTATAGGTTTACTTACCAATAACACAAGTGGAATGTGGGTCATTGTCCTCAGCATTCTCTGGAGATATTTAATATCACTTTAGACTATTACAGATCTAGACAGTTCGAAGTAAATCCCCGCACCTTTCAAATGATTTATCAGCTCCAAGATTCTGGAGAGTTCATCAGCATCAAAAGGCGACAAGGACATGTCCGAAGTGATGATCTCTGGATCGTGCGTTCAAATATGATTGATGGTTAATTTCAAGCGATCAGCACCTGCACTTGCATGCATAACAAGTTCCCTAAGTTCCTTGATGATCTTCAGTCTATCCATCTTGTGGATCGGGTAAAATTCGCAGTGTGTCCTGCTCGTTCCATGTAATGATATTCATAGCATCTAGAAACACATTACAATCAAAAGCAGTCGCGCAGGAAGGTGGTAAAACTCGTACAATTGGGCAAGACAAACCAGTACTCAGACTCCAAGGAATACCCTAGTAGCTAGCTCATATCAGCAGTATCATCACAAGTCCCGCATAACGCACGAATGTGACTTGGATCTGCGACGCCTCGGAGCCCACTAAAAACGTCATCTGTCGTTTGATGGCGATCGCGCAGCCGATCGTGCAGCCAAAAGAGAGTCCGAGCTGTGTGGTCGACGAAATAATAATAACACGACACTTGTGCACCTTCAACTTCCGAGTCAGTCTGTGCTAGTTGCACAACGAGCTCGATGTCACTAGCCCCGAGATCTTCTGATTGAATTCGCGCTTGTGAATATAACGCATCTATGCATTCGTCGAGTAACCCGAACAAGCTGCAATCCACGGTTCCTTCTGTGAACACATGCTGCAGAACACGTTAGCAGTGCGTACGGTCATCATGATTGCATGTTTACCCGGCAGTTGTCATACAAATACAATGCGCCTTCCGGGTGTACATATGACTGCCAAGCACCGGTCAGCCACGGACATGATCTGAACAGTTTGTCATCCGCAATCACCCCCTGGCTGTGCACTCACTCGTTGGGGAACCGCCTCATGAGTGCTGGAATTCGATCGCGATTGTGAGCTGTGTTTCTAGAAGCCAACCGTAACTCCTAAAGATTGATCCATTTTCAAGAAAGACTGCATCCCACGTACACAAAAGGACGATAATCGTATCGTGAAATGTCATTCGCAGCGAATGGCACAAGCTTGGTAGTGGTGTTTGGAGCGCTTGCGCCGTGAACTTGTGGAGGCGAAAATGTCGGAGGCGGAACAAATTGCTGTGGAATGCATGGTACAGGCATGGAAAGTGTTGGCATTGAAGACAACAACACATTTTGCGTGCTGCTTGTAGTACTTGCTGAAGTTATTTGCTGGCTGTGAAGCGGCAACGGTGAGTTGACGGGAGGACATCGTGCACCGGAGCCTCGGGAAGTGCTGCCTGGCGCAGTACAGTAGTCCGCAGGAGAGAATGTCTGCGAGTCAGTATTACGCCTGGGGAAACCGCGAATCTTCAACTTGGCCATAAAGTGTCGAAAGTAAGTTACGAGGATGCGTAATCTTTGGGCAGATGAAGTTGTGAGTGCTGCTAACGCTTGGCACAGACGTTTCAAGAACATTAGAATTAGCCTCGTGCTCGACATATTTGGTCGTCCAATGTTTCGAGCCAATATTAATGTCGAAGTGTTCAAGTTGAGTGGCGCGTGAATACAACTAAGTACTGGCAGTGGACGAGTCGGGCCGCGCCTAACTTTGGTTTTGACGCGCGCATGTGACACCATCTCGTTGCTCGCTTAGGCCTTAGGCCTTAGGTCCCAAGTCGTTGTCTTTATGCCCTAGTCTATTAACACCGCTCACACCTGTCATAGTCAATATAAAACTACTGAAATCAATTAAACAGGAAGTAGCAAACTATCGTGGTCACTACTAGGATGTAGCATCCGAGAGAGTCGTGCCACGATGTACTAAGTTCATGATGCTCTCATCCATAACAGCTTTTCATAATGTAATGGACTTTTTGTCAGATGGTGGATAGCGCTGCATTAAGGAAGGAATTCCACACAAGTTGTACCACTGGATACTCTGGGACAGCGCAGACTCATCGTCAACCAAACTTGTACGGGTTAGTCACTTGGTCCCAAAGCTTCTTGGTGTCCACCACACCACGTAACCTTGAAGCAAGCAAGAATGCCCCACTCAGTTTCCTACACAACCAACAATGAGTAAAAGAGCACGAAGAAGCATTCAAAAAAAGTGATGACAAAAACGCAGCCCTTATTCGGAGGGAAATCTACCACAAGACTCACCGATTCAGACTGTAGGTTTCCCTCGGTGGGGGCGTCAACCTATGCTTAAGCATCAAAGGTATATTATCACGTATTTGAGCTGTGATGTCCGCCCATGGCGTTCCAGATCCAAATGCGAAAGGCTGCGTAGTCGTGAGTTTGAACGGGGTAGCTAGGAGGACCATGGTGTCAATGTGTGCATTGAGCATGACCTGTGAACGTGTTAAGTGAATACATGCGAGGAACGGTGATGGGGAGATAGTACTTCATTCTCCTCTCCAGTAAGATATCCGAGTTTCTGACTCCACTCCGCGCATGCGATACGGTCTTCGGATGCAGCGGCTTGAAGGAGATGCAGCCAACTGTCCATGAATTCTTTTGTGTACTCGCGCGTTGCGCCAAAGTCCACTAAGGATAGCTGCGATGATAGTCGGTAAGATCGCCCAGGAACTCAAGAAATGAAAAATATGAGGTGCTAACATGAGACACACCTGTTGTGTTCTTGAATCCCACAGAAAATTGGTGAAGTTAGGGTCTGTCTGCATGAGCCTGAACTGGAAGAGCTCTCGCAAGCAGAGCTCGATGATTCGCGATGCAATCTACCACAAAATTCAGCAAACGCATGATCCATGGTTGATGATAGCAGAAGTGAGCACCTCATTCCGCTCCTCCTGTGGTAAAGCTCCAATTACAGCATCCCCGATGCTAACGCCATCTACATGCTCCATGACAAGAACACGCTCTGTGCTACCGGGCCACACCCATGGGACTTTGAACCGTGCGTCTGTACCAAGACAATCTGGCCCCCTATACCGCTCGAGGAAACTTGCCTCTCGAGAGTAGTCACATTCGTCAGCAAGTTCGTCTTTCATCACCTTTGATATCGAGGTAGGATGTAAAGAATTGTCCAGATTGCAGGAAATGAGGCAAGATCAAGAATAAAATCAGATATTCAGCACTAGGCATGAGAGATATGTAGGAGACATACTTGAATCGTACGGTCCAGGAACAACCCCCGCGGAAGCAAGCTTCCAGCGGTGAGAACCATTTTAACGTAGCCAAGGTCGCTCGCAATCGAATTAGCAATGTTTGGGAACTGGATCTTCACAGCGACGCGTTTTCCGTCTTCGCCAGATGGACTCTGACTTGGAGCAAGGACAGCTTGGTGTACTTGACCGATGCTCGCAGCTGCGAACGGTATACGATCGAACGATGTAAATTTGTCGGCCCACGTTTCCCCTAGGGATGTGCACAGCACCTGTTGCATCTGCCAGTCCGGCATATAGTGGGCGCTGTCTTGAACGCGGCGGAATATCTTGTCGACTTCTGGGGGTAGGAGGTGGGTGTCTAGTGCCCAGATTAGCAGCGGATAAAAGATAAAGAATGACCAATGGGCACCTTGGATACTCATGAACTGGCCGAGTTTCAGTGCGGCACCGCGCATCTGAGAGAGCTTGGACACCAAGCGGGTTATATTTGCTTCAGTCATCATGACTGGTTGTGTGCTGTCTGCATGGGATGTAGTAGAGCGACGTAAGAGCTCGGAAGCAGCGCCATATGAGAGCGATGCTGCAAGGCCTGTGACTACACATTAGCAAAAGGTGAACGAAAGGACAACAAAGAAAGCCGCACCGCCATAGTGAAATAACCGACCGAGTCTGGAAGAAGGAACCTTGGATGATTGGAGATTGCGTGAATGTATAAGTGGGGAGTCTTTGTGTGCGGAAAGGACTTGCCCTGAATGC
Source organism: Suillus occidentalis (assembly GCA_016628085.1). Lineage (NCBI taxonomy): Eukaryota > Fungi > Basidiomycota > Agaricomycetes > Boletales > Suillaceae > Suillus > Suillus occidentalis. The sequence continues at coordinate 19,678 of JABBWB010000537.1, forward strand.
TATGGGGTGACAGCACGTTGAAATGAGCAAAAGGTGGAGAAATAACAAGTGAACTGGCACGGAGGATATGGAGACACACCTCTACATCTAGGGGTACGGAACTTTCTAATTCGCAGAGTGGGTTTTCAGTTCCAATGGGTATGGAAGATGGACCAGAGTCAAGCGTGACTTCGGAAGAAGGGATTATTTTCGAAGACTTTTCCGCCTCAAGTGGAATATAAGCCTGAGAGACCGCAAGACTGGGACCATAGGGTAATTGAGGATCTATGGTAGGCTCAGCAGACAAAGGAATCTGGATAGTTGTCGACAATTGTTCAGACGTGATGTCTACTTCAAACCGAGGTCGTAATGGTGTCAGCTCCTCTCGCCGTTCCTCAGGATGGGACAGGTAAGCGTTATTGATGTTGGTAGAAAACGCGTGATTTGTGTATGGTTTTGGAGTGTCGCGGTTAGCTTGAGCATCACCTTCAGGTTGTGACGTTAATTGATGCTCTTCTGCCTTACTGTTGCGCAAAGAGAACTCCGGGGATACAACAGGTCTTGCAGGGAGAACCTGGGAGGCTCTAATCTGTGCTGCACGAACAGCAATGTCTGTGACTGAGTGGAGAACACAAAGCCATCTAAACGCAGGCCCAGGTGGCATCCACAACTACAGTTCTGTCTCAAAAATAAGAGAGGACACTGCACAGTACTAGTGCACCGCGTCGTTTGAAGACTATGAAGCCAACTGTGGCAGAATTTGCACAGCCACATCAGCCCGTTTCAGACCTAAACTGATTCCTGAAGCGCTGAACGCCTTTGAGGACCTTGTATCACGACTGCAGGTTAGAACCATGCAGAGCCACACTCACAATCCAAACCTGACTCGGTATACGGTGGAGAGGCAAGTATATGTTATAATTTGCCACCACTACATTTTACCTTGGTTTGTTACAGCTCCGACGTTATTTCTGACCTGCGAATCAACGTCTTTGAGGAGGGTCAGGCCAATGTCATATGGTACAAGGTGGCAACACCCCAGTCTTACAGTCTCACTCTTTGTCCGCTCACCTGAATGAAGGAAAGGTTCCTAGGGGACGACGAGATCATTGAGCATGTCGTCGTGCGTTTTCACGTCTCATGCATTACACTAATTCACATTCCATCCGAAGCACAACCAAACATCGACGATCTGCTGGACGATTCACAAGCCAAAGCGCGGGTGGTATATTCGCATCCGTGCACCATCATTCCCCCCAGGCGTCTTCATATCCCTCCTTCCTATTCCCCGCACGTCCCCTAGCTACATAGATGCTGCGCTGTCCTTCACATGTCTTACGAACTCCGCCTCTACTGCGATGCACTCACCTAGTACCTCGAAGTTATCCATGGACAGCACATCAACAGTGCACTCTTATCCCCCAACACCACCCCCAGCCTCCATCATGATCATCCCGCCTACACCGCAAAGCATCAGTACACGGTTGGAGGAAATATCCCCGTCGCCATCGCAGCACAGAAACGTGCCTCTCGTTCCCAGGCAACGCAATTTTTGTTGGCACCGCATTCCATACCGCACACCGGGGCCGCGTCCAGGCGAGCAGACATCGTTCATAACACGCGCGCTATCGATATTAAAAAACAGCAGGCCTTCGCACTCTGCCTCATTCACCATCTCTCCACTCAACCGGCCGAGTCCCCAACCACCTGGTTCAGGACATCGGATATCCCAGATCATTCCGATGACTCCGACGCCATTATTGATCTTCCATGATCGCACACCGATACTCACCGCAGCGTCAGTTACGGGTCTCCTCGAGATAAACAGAGCAGAGGAGCGTATATTTGGAGTTGATACGAGCTTTTGGATCGCCGTTGCCTTGGCGTATTGGGAGTTTTTG
>JABBWB010000538.1:0-21555 GCA_016628085.1 Suillus occidentalis
GATAAGTTGAAATTCCACCGTCGAGGCTCGAGAGGTATTGATTGTGACATGTTTGAAGGTCGAGTGCTGGCACGCAATGAACCAAGCAAACTGCGCCAATGAAGGGCAGACAGTGGGCTCGCGGGAGAAGCTGCAGAACGAGGCGTGGTGTTGGTATCAGCGTCCCAGAAGGCATTTCCCTACACCATGTTAAAATTGCGGAAGAAAACACAAGACTATACTGACATATTTCGTCGAGCATCCGGGTCTGTGTTTCGGTTGCTGCTTGGAGACCTGACTAGCGTGCAAGATCTAACGAAAAAATAAGCAAAGAATCAAGGTGTTGGCAACTGACTGGCATACAGCATCTCTTGATCGAACTGGATGTCCCTGATAAAGAAGTGAGATATAGCGCGAAAAAGAATCACAGATGACTTGCCTTGAGCTCAGTTTTACTTGGCCCATCTGCACTCTGAGGGACGACAATTGAAATCTCACTTAGAAAAGATACTGACAAAAAACGAACACACTGACTATATGCTTGAGTGCTGCGTCCAGGCTCCACACATAGATTTTTGCATCTGAACCAGAAATAGCACTGGCAATATATTGTCCATCCGAGGACATGGTGACAGCATCGACTCCGTTATCGTGCCAGAGTGGGTCTCCGACTTGCTGATTGGTTTCGAGGTCCCAGATGCAAACCGAGTAGTCAACTGATGCACTGACGAGATGGGATTCATCGGGAGACAGACAAATAGATGAGATGCCATTGGTATGACCTCGAATAACGACGAGTTCTTTCCCGTCATTTGATTGCCATTTTCGGATGGTGTGATCGAGGGATGCAGAGAAAATGTATTCGCCATCCTTGGACCAACACAACGACATCACCAAGTTGTCATGACCCTTGATCTCGATGAGCAGCTTGCCGTCCTTTGACCACACACGGATTATATCATCACTACCACCGTTCGCGAATTTGTCGCCTTGTGGAGAATATTTGATTGTGCATATCCATTCATCACTTTTCTTAATTGGGGACCCAATTTGTCGGCCAGTGCTCGTGTTCCATCGTCGTATAGTGCCGTCTTTTGATCCGCCTGCTACCTCCGCCCCACTCGGTGACCAATCGAGGCACCTCACTCCATCATTAATATTTCCCTCCCACGGCGGACCTACTAAACTCCCCTCCTTTATGTTCCACAGCCGTACTCTGCCATCTCCGCATGCACCTGCGGCCATCAATCCATCCGGAGACACTGCTATTAATATTATGTGTACAAATCCTCCGTCAATATCGAAAGGCTTTCCCACCGGCTTTCCAGCTCTTGTCCACTGGCAAATGGCATCATTTGAGACACCCAGTATATCGCCACTAGTGCCCAAGAAGGCAAGGCTGTCGTCGTACCACATGCTGCCACGCTTGATGATGCACTCTGGCATCAAGCTCCCTGCTGGACGTTCTGGCCTTGCTTTCTTCCACGATGTAGTCCGAGTGTTGTGGTTCACGAAGTAGGACCGACCGAGTGGTGAGATGTGCCATTCGCATCCAGGAATGAGTGTCCAAAGGTTATCTATGGTCTGTCATGAGTGCCTCTCTCTCATCCCACTTTCGTTGCTCACCTAGTCGCACTCCTGGTAAAGGTCTGTGTGCTGCATACATGAAGACTGCTTCGTCCCGATATACTGGTTGGTCATCTCCTCCCACCTTATACTCAGCCCACGCAGGAGGGAGCGCCTCATTCCCCCCTGCTTGATATTCAGTCGGTCAATGGGTTTCACGACGTGCCCACCCACCTTCCCAAAGTGCATCCTGGCGGTGCTGTGCACCATAGCGTGGCGGATACTTTTCGCTCTTCTGGGGAGCAACTGGTCTTGATGAGTCTGACGGCAGTCCCTCTCTCTGTTTCCCTGATGTGCTTGAACCGGCCTTTGCGTGCGACATAGTTGTTGTTTGGGACGTTGATGATAGTGGAGGTAATGAAGAAGCTGTATTAGACACGTTGTTTGCATGCTGTACTTGCAGACGCCCTGCTTACGGGATAACCTGTGCGGTGAGATGCTGTGATCCTCGGCGTCAGTTCTTAAATAAATAAATCGCTGGCCAGCTCTTAGCGAATCATAATTTGCTGATTGTAAATATGTTCTTTAGACACTCAGACCGTCAATGAAAAAGTTAACAGTGCGCCATCTAATAGGTAAAGAAAATGATTACGGCCATACCATGACAGATATCCAGAACAAGAACACAAAAGGCTACAATCAATGTCGCCCATTCACACCATCAATATCATCACTCACATATTACATCCGACGTCACAAACCCGCTCTCACACCCAATATCCTCATCCTCAAGCCCATCCAGCGCACCCCCTCAAATCCTCCACCTCCTCGATCTCAACCGGGGCGCGCAGACGGCTGACAGTTCGAGTCGAGGTGCAGAAAGCGTATTGCGGTTCCTGCGTGCATGCTCCTCAAACGTATCAATCTATTCCTGGCCGATGAATACTGTGGTTGGAATATAGACATCAGCGCGGCATACTGGGATGCTAGCAGTATACTGTACGATGGACTGGACATTGAGATTTGAGAGCTGATAGTGCGAGCGCGTTTCGAAGTGCTTAACAAACGCATAATACCATGTGTCTCGACTCTGGTGGGAAAACAGAAGGTGAATGAATAAGGGCTTCATATCGGTCTGCTTCCATCGTGGTGCATCGGGATTGGATGCACTAACAGGAATACCATGGACGTTTCCACAAATCAATCACGACATGATGGGAAGCGTGCGTTGTCCTTTAGTAAATGAAAACTTTGAGAACAGTGGACAAAACGCGCCTGATTTTCGACTTGACCATTCAAATAAGACACATTGCCGACTGGAAGGAAATTCAGAGCATGAGACTCATCTTTGAGGAGATATACGGTGTGATCGCATGACATGGGCTGGAATTTGAAGGCCACGATCCAGCTCAGAGATGACGAAGAGCGGTTGGTTTAGCCCCGTTTAAAAGCTCATTAGAGTCAACCAACTTCGCGTTGGGTCGCGTTCTTGAACAGTTCTGTGTAGGCAAATTAATGTGCGTTTGAAGCACAAACGGTAGTGAGGTGAATGACAAGTACGAACAAAGCACAAAGAGCATATCGGGATTCGGATGGGGAAGCTAATATCCGAGGTCAACAAACCAATTTCCTTGAGGAATGCTTCCTCTTCCGCCACATCCTGCTGCACTCACGTTGACTAACGTCTAAATGCATTTAAATTCGTGTCTTCATCTCTGTTATTGTATCCGAAACCATTGCAAGTTCATGCGAGTAGTGCCCCAGAGAGACCTCATCAAAAATGACGCAGAGGAATTTTGACACGCACCGCCCATCGCAAGCGAGTTCCTCGGTGCTCCCTGGAGTCGATGACAACGGTAAGTAATTACTCCCTCACCGTCCACCCTGTTACCCATCATCCTTCCGGGACAGAAGGTTATTTCTTGCAAACGGTATTGTCCCGCTGCTTCTCGCGTCCGCGTATAGGGATCAATTTCAGGCTTGCAGTAGGGTGGCAAAGCACCTTTTCGTTGACTTACCGATGTTGCAAGACTTTGACTTGTGTAGTTTCGAAAACAAGAAGGTCTGCTCCTGCCTCTTGGTTAGAGGAGTCAAGAGTCCATGACCCGATCTTGCGAGGTGTTATTTAAGAAATCAAATATTAGTGTAAGTACTCATGAGGAAATGCAATGATAATATTCGTGTTCACGATGCTTGTTGTTTGTGTCGGTTGCTGGTGAGCCGTCTCTGAAGTCGTGCATTTGCAAGGTGATAAAGTCCACAGCGCACCTGCATCGTGGGCTTGCGAGAAGAATGAACCACTCAATCTTGAATGGATTTCTGAACGCATCGGTGAAAATGTCCACAGTCGCATTAAGTCTTCCCCGAAAGGGAGTTTCTGCTGTGGAAAAACAACTCGAGTGCGCTTTCAAAGCCACACTCGACCAGCATATAAAATTGTCTCGGTAACCTTCATCCTCTACCTATTGCACTGACTGCCACTGCGAACGCGTGCACATTTAATCACCTCATCACAAGCACGCGACTTCAGCTTCGACGCCTACAGTCTACCATCTACTTCTTAGATCCACATGACGCAACACACTCCTGATACGTCATCAAACAGATCTGAGTCTCCCGAGGCAGCGCAAAGCATGCTAAACGTCGGATTGTATCAATTTCCTGGGCCACCACCCGCACACATTCCAGGCTTCTACTATTCACTGCCTCACGCAACTCCCGGCGCCACTCTTCAAAACGCGCCCGCGAATGCTTTTACAGGAGCTGCGAACATGAATGCACCATTTGTGAATCATCAAGGCCCTGTGTTCGCGACAGGATTTGTTCCGCCTGTTGCACGTCAAGCACCAGGCAAAAAACGCGCTACAGGAGTCCTCAACGGTCCCCCCACCAAGCGAGCCAACACAGGCCCCAGCGCAATTTATGCCGATCCGTTGTTTGTAAGTTTTCTCTTAATTTTGTATGGTCGCTTTCTCAAACCCTGGGACAGGAACCCATCTTAGATCAACACGGACAACCGAATGGGAAGTTCAGGTGCCTCAAAGATGGGATGGTGCTTAAGCCCGACAACTATCAGAAGCACCTCAAGACGACCAAGCATCGAGGCAGCAAATTAGAGAAGTACGCATGCCCTGCGTGTTTGAGAACGTGCGTATCCAAATCTCAACACAAGCGCGTCTCATAATTAATATCATTGTGATTAGATTCGGGAGACGTGATTCCTGCAAGCGGCACTACTATGCCAGCGCGTGCGGAAGGTCAATGGCTGGGCTCCCTGAGCCATCATTCTTAGCTGTTCCAGCCGCTGGGAACTCTAACCTTGTCCCGCCTGTGGTGGTACCCACAATGCACTTTACCTACCATCATCGGTATGCCATGACTGTGCCCCAGCACGCGCAGACGGCACTCCCAGCAGCTGGTGCTGCCCAGCCATGGGGAATGCCCGCTTTTGCGGCTCCTGGCCCCGCACTCCCCCAACCGGCAAATGACACGGTCCCAGAGCCCGCCAAAGACGACGAGGAAGACAAGGACGCTGAATTTTGAGACAATAATGAGACACGGGGCGCGGACGAGGGCGAGGACGAGGATTAGCCACCTTTGACATCTGCTCATTAATTTCTTGGACTTATTAGCTGCTGTTGTAGTTCATACATCGTCGTCGTACCTACTACTCACAGAGAATCTTTCTATTCTCCATAGCATTACTCTTCATTTGTTCATACGATCTGGATTATTGTTGTTGTTTTTTTAGCATCATCATCGCCACAACTTGGAGATTCATTATATTACCTTGCAATACATAGGCGAATGTACTAGTAGTATCGTGGCTCTTTCGAGTAGCTATTCTCGATATACATGTCTTGTCTCTCACTATCTAAGATGGTAAATAGTTCGTAAAGCCCGCAGCACCAAGAGAAAAATATCGAAGCTAGTTTTGTAGAGGACTTCACGATTGACGCGAGATGGGACGACGACGACCAAAGAAAAATGCAGAGAAAAATGCCCAGCAGCTCGCTCCTTCATAGGAAACATCTCCTGTCACACCACCTGCACCCTGCGTTTCCGTAGGTCCTTGGGACACTTGTGTCCCTGACACAGCCTGAGATTGACCTACTTGCGCGGAACTGCTTGATGGATTGCCATTCGCATGTTGCGCGGCTGCAGCTGCAGCAGCCTTTGCACGGGCCACTTCCTCTGCGCGGGCCACTTCAGCTGCGCTAGGAGGGGAAACATAAATTCTCTGCAAATGTGTTAATTTCCATAATATCAACAAGAGGGATGGAGGCCACTCACATTTTTCTTGCGACCAGCAGCTACTTCAACGGTGCGTAAAGAGCTACTTCTCCTCGATAAGTTGAAATTCCACCGTCGAGGCTTGAGAGATATTGATTGTGACGTGTTTGAAGGTCGAGTGCTGGCACGCAATGAACCAAGCAAACTGCGCCAATGAAGGGCAGACAGTGGGCTCGCGGGAGAAGCTGCAGACCGAGGCGCGGTGTTGGTATCGGTGTCCCAGAAGTCCTTACCCTATACTGATATTAAAATTGCAAGAGCAAGAAACGAAAGATTACACTGACATATTTCGTCGAGCCTCTGGGTCTGTATTTTGGCTGCAGCTCGGAGACCTGACTAGCGTGCAAGGTCTAACAAACGAATAATAAGCAAAGCATAAGGGTGTTCACAACTGACTAACATACAGCATCTCTTGATCGAACTGGACGTCCCTGGTAAAGAAATGAGATACAGCGCGAAAGAAAGCACAGATGACTTGCCTTGAGCTCAGCTTTGCATGGCCCAGCTGCACTCTGAAGGACGACAATTGAAATCTCACTTAGAAAAGATACTGACAAAGAATGAATACACTGACCATATGCTTGGGTGCTGCGTCCAGGCTCCACACATAGATTTTTGCATCTGAACCAGAAATAGCACTGGCAATATATTGTCCATCGGAGGACATGGCAACAACATGTACTCGGCCATCGTGCCAGAGTGGGTCTCCGACTTGCTGATTGGTTTCGAGGTCCCAGATGCAAACCGAGTAGTCATCTGATGCGTTGACGAGATGGGATTCATCGGGAGACAGACAGAGAGATGTGACGTAGTTCGTATGACCTCGAATAACGACGAGTTCTTTCCCGTCAATCGATTGCCATTTTCGGATGGTGTAATCGGCCGAGGCAGAGAAAATGTATTCGCCATCCTTGGACCAACACAACGACATCACCCCGGCGTCATGTCCCTTGAGCTCAATGAGCAGCTTGCCGTCCTTTGACCACACACTGATTATGTTGTCAAAACTACCGCTCGCGAATTTGTCGCCTTGTGGGGAATATTTGATTGTCCATATCTGTTCATCGCTTTTCTTAATTGGGGACCCAATTTGTCGGCCAGTGCCCGTGTTCCATCATCGTATGGTGCCATCTTGTGATCCGCCTGCTACTACCGCCCCATTCGGTGACCAATCAAGGCACCTCACTCGATCATTAATAGTTCCCTCCCACGGCTGACCTACTAAACTCCCCTCCTTTATGTTCCACAGTCGTACTCTGTTATCTCCGCATGCACCTGCGGCCATTAATCCGTCTGGAGACACTGCTATCATGTATACAAATCCTCCGTTAATATCGAAAGGCTTTCCCACCGGCTTTCCAGCTCTTGTCCACTGGCAAATTGCATCATTCGAGACACCCAGTATATCGCCACTAGTGCCCAAGAAGGCAAGGCTGTTGTTGTACCACGTGCTGCCACATTCGACGATGCACTCTGGCATCAAGCTCCCTGCTGGATGTTCTGGCCTTGGTTTCTTCCATGATGTAGTCCGAGTGTTGTGGTTCACGAAGTAGGACCGACCGAGTGGTGAGATGTGCCATTCGCATCCAGGAATGAGCTCCCAGGAGTGATCTATGGTCTGTCATGAGTGCCTCTCTCTCATCACACTTTCGTTGCTCACCTAGTCGCACTCCTGGTAAAGGTCTGTGTACTGCATACATGAAGAGTGCTTCGTTCCGACATAATGGTCGACCATCTCCTTCTGCCTTTTTCTCAGTCCACCCAGGAGGGAGCGCCTCGTTCCCTCCTGCTTGATATTCAGTCGGTCAATTAGTTTCACGACGTGCCCACTCACCTTCCCAAAGTGCATCCTGGCGGTGCTGTGCACCATAGCGTGGCGGATACTTTTCGCTCTTCTGGGGAGCAACTGGTCTTGATGAGTCTGATGGCAGTCCCTCTCTCTGTTTCCCTGATGTGCTTGAACCGGCCTTTGCGTGCGACATAGTTGTTGTTCGGGACGTTGGTGATAGTGGAGGTAATGAAGAAGCCTTATTAGACATATTGTTTGCGTGCTGTACTTGCAGACGCCCTGCTTACGGGATAACCTGTGCTGTAAGATGCTGTGATCCTCGGCGTCAGTTCTTAAATGAGTAAATCGCTGGCCAGCTCTTAGCGAATCATATTTTGCTCATTGTAAATATGTTCTCGAGACACTCAGACCGTTGAAAAGTCACCAGTGCGCCATCTAATAGGTAAAAAAAATGATTGCGGCCATATCATGACAGATATCCAGAACAAGAACACCAAAGGCTACAACTAATGTCGCCCATTCGCACCATCAATATCATCGCTCACATGTTACATCCAGCATGCTAGCAGAGATGATCAGAGGCGCTACCTGCAAGTAAGTGTCGGATATAAATGAGTCATTGAAATTCTTACAATCTCACTGAAGTACGTGGAAATCATCCACCCAAATGTTCTATAATCTGACAATCAGATTTCCAAAATATGCGTGATGAGATTGTCTGAGTGAAGTCGAGATGCTTTGCAAGCGACCTTGATAAACAGTGAGTTACTATCTCTCGCCACAGGTAAGTGAGGTTTGAGGAGTTACAGTTCGACTGTACATCTCATGCACAACTCTACGTTGGTCCGCTGAGTTGAGGCAAACAGCTGTTTGAGCGTATCATCGTCCAGGACTTCAGCTGTGCGTTCAATAAGTGACCCGCAGTCTGCATCGTCCTTGTCCATATCTAAATGGACGAGAGCGAAAATCGGCAAATTGATTAGCAGCTTGATTGACTCACCAGGCAGGCATATATGACATCTTGGAGGACGTTGGTTGTGGCGGTTGTACAAAAGCTTTAGTTGTGGGCCATTAGCAAATGCTTCTTTGGCATGCTGCGGGACCAAAGCTTCAGTATCTTTTATCAAAACTCCCTGACTTATTAGCTCTGCAAATCCATCATCGTGGAGAGCGTCAAAGTTAGCAAACAACACTATTACTGGAACTGAGGATCGTGAATCAGTCGACAATAATCAATGGCAGGTCCAAAAACTTCCTGCTTCCGGTGCCACACTGAGAGAAAAACTTGTTTTCTCCATTCGTGAAAGACCTGCCATCCTCGCCCATCGGAACGCAGTACCTGTGCCAAAGACGTGAGACAGCGCACACCAACAAATTGGGTGGTTACCATATGACATGGATTCGATCACTGAAACGTTTCTCCTGAGAACGCCTTGCGATAAAATCATTCACCTTGTCAAATTCGGAGTGTCCTCCCGCCTCAAACCCACGTGAATCGCGAAAGACGAATCCTGGGTTGCTTCGAAGCCCTATTTCATTCTAGATATCGTGCACCCCGCGCTGAAAACCTGTCAAATGGTGTTGCCGACCACAATGTACATGTCCCACCTCTCTAGATGCCATCAACACGGCAGGATCGATCTGATTTCCAATAATATTGATCGTTGGTCAATCATCATCCTAGTACTACTGATATCATAGTTCGCACCTTTTCCCCAGCACTGTCATGTATGTCTGGGTCCTCCTGTGTCTTGCAAACCCTCTGGAGGATAGTGGTTTTTCCTGCATTCGCTCTCCCTACGATGAGGATTCGGAAACGCTCGAAAATCTTTCTCGATGTTGGGGGATCCATGATGATAGAGGAAGGTAACAGTGTGTGAACTCTTTGAGCGCCCGCGAGAACTTGAAGGGACGTCTTCCTTATGAATCTCCGATATTGTCCTGGCTAGGGCAGACTAGCTTCACGACTGTCTTCTGCCGACTTGATTGCAGTACCGCCTGCGCACATGTAACGACTTGGACACGTCAAATCCGAGTGACCCACGCGGGAAAAATCATGACACATATCATGAGCTATACCCTAGGAGTCCAGTAATGGCAGAATATGAAATGGTCATATACGCTCCTGCAGGTTTTACCGAAATTTCTGCCATCTGACAGCAATAACCAAATCAAATTGTGCCCACGATTGTTCGCAGGATATAAAAGCTGGTTGTCGTCCGATAGTGCTCCCCCACCCTCATACATATCATTCAAGATTCCCCTCAGAAGATTCCGTATCACCTCGCACATAAAATGCGCTTCTCCTCCCTCGCCGTCGTCGTTGCTTTAGCAGCATCTATGTCCGTCAGTGCATGTAAGAAGAACTTGGAAGGTTGCGACGCAACTCATGGTTGCTGCCCTGGCTTGATCTGCGCCTATGATGTTGTAAGTATGAGCGAGTCGCTGTGCAACCAGAATTTAACCACATGACTCACCTGCATGCCTCAGCTTGCCTCAGACTTTGTCAGGACCTGCATAAACGGTGGCATTTGAAAACCAACACCGTACGAAGATGCAGCTTGAATCTGTTCGCCTGACATTGGCCTCGAAAACTAGCTCATGGATCTTTCTCGATGTATGTGGTGGGGCCAATGAGACGCCACTTTGTTCTGTGACAGACGTTGTTGTGTGACCCAGGAGCGCACGTTGTGATGGAGGGAAAAAATGGCGTCAAAGACAGAGATAGTAAAGAAAGCGATATCACTGCCTGTGCGATACTTTCCATCAAATGGTAGTGGAACTGATGTTTTTCATTGAGTGAGAGGTGCTACACAGAGTCAGTCGAGTTTCTCATGGCCTTTGGTGGGTTTGAACAGGCGTTTGTGTACGTTGCGAGCTTAGTAATACTACTAGTACAGTTTGAAAACGTAGGTGGCGTTTAGAGACGGTACTGTGCTCAAAATCTTAGAAGCCTTTGGGACAACAGACCAACAACGCCGGGCTTTCGTTCGTCATTTCGAGTTGGAGGTTGCTCACAATGTTTCGTGCGCTAGTCTGGCGCAATTAATTGCTACGGCTAATTCTGATACCATCACAGGCCTTGCGTTATGCATGCAGCTTTATGCATATGATGACCAAAGTCACGCGTACTGATATGCGCTGAATAGACCTAAGTCGACCTGGAGCTTCGGATAGCGGTGGACACGCGACGATGAATTTAAATGATGGCAGTAGCTTGGAGCTTTCTTCTGCTCCCGATGGGGCTCCCAAGCGTGAAACTCGCGTCAAACCCAAGGATGACATTTCGAGTTCATCTCTTGCCCCAATCATGCGCAAACGCAGATTCTTGGACCATGAAGATGAAGAAGAAAACAGAGAGAGGATTGGTGTTTACAGACTAGCGAACGCCAGTGTAAGGCCGAGGTTGAGTTCGAAAGGGAATGCTGTTGCGAGAGATGAGTTCGGCTTTTCGTGCGAGGACATTCGAGTCTTTGAAAACGGATAGTAGTTCGATGATTGTGAAGAAGAGCACATGTGTATATGCATGCGTGTGAGTGGCAAGGCGTACGAGTGGCATCTAAGGGCGGTAAAGAAGTGGTAAACAGAGCGGAGGCGGTTTCGAGACATGGACATAAAAAGATAAGAGTGAGAGCAAAGGTCGAGATAGAGATATGAAAGAAATGGAAATGGAAAAATACGAGAAGGCAGTGCGCACCATGTCACAAGGGTTGAGATGTTGATTCGATCGACCGTCCAAGGTCAAAGCGATAGGCTTCCTTACACAAGTGCCGTAGTGTGATGACGAGAGCAACGGGCACCGATACTACTGGGAAGGAAGAAGCCTCGATGGGAAATAGGACTGGCCCCACAACAAGAGCAGACTTGTCTGAGGTGCTGACATCCGCGACCAGGGTGCACATCAGCCTGCATAACGAGGGGCCGAAGCAGAGGTGGCGCCAGTGGAAGAAATTAACACCTAAGAATAGAAGGATGTCATGTTTGCTTGAAGGGTCGAGGAGTGGGTGTAAAAACTGCTACCGCTGACCACTCCTACTAAGCCTCCGGACAGGCTGACTGGAGGGCAAGCCGGAAGTCTAATTCTGTAGATGGTCCAGCCAGGGTCTGTGCTCATTAGGCCTGTGAATCGAATGAATTGATAATAGAATTCCCAATACAACGCAAGGCAGAGATGAGCTCGTGGCGACCGTGCTAATACTTTATGCGTGTAAGAGTGACTAGAATAAAATATATGAGTGAGTGAATGAGCCCCACGTAAGCAGGAGCTGACAATGCCATCGTGGTGCATCGGGATTGGACGCACTGACGGGAATACAATGGACGTTTCCACAAATCAATCACAACATGATGGGAAGCGTGCGTCATCCTTAAGTTAATGAAAGATTTGAGAACAGTGGACAAAACGCGCCTGAATTTTGACCTGACCATTCGTATAAGACAGATTGCCGACCAGAAGAGCATGAGACTCATCTTCTAGGAGATATACGGTGTGATCGCATGACATGGGCTGGAATTTGAAGGTCACGATCCAGCTCAGAATTGACGAAAAGCGGTTGGTTTAGCTGAAAGCTCATTAGATTCAACCAACTTCGAGTTGGGTCGCGTTCTTGAACAGTTCTGTGTAGGCAATCTAATGTGCGTTTGAAGCACAAACGGTAGTGAGGTGAACAAGTACGAACAAAGCACAAAGAGCATATCGGGATTCGGATGCGGAAGCTAATATCCGTCGTCCGAGGTCAACTTTGAAACCAATTTCCTTGAGGAATGCTTTCTCTTCCGCCACATCCTGCTGCACTCACGTTGACTAACATCTAAAATGCATTCAAATGCGTGTCTACATCTCTGTTGCTCGTATCCAAAGCCATTGCAAGCTCATGCGAGTAGTGCCCCAGAGAGACCTCATCAAAAATGACGCAGAGGAATTTCGACACCCACCGCCCACCGCAAGCTGTGAGGCGCACTGGCAGGGAAGCATAGGAAGGTCATATTGCAACTGAAAATCGATCTGCACCGATGGTTGAAACCATCAGCGATGAAATCCTTTGCACCATGACCGGAAATATTACCTGGTAGACGTTTGGCCACACTTCGAAGTTTATACCAATGCGCTTGGCATACATTGCAGGCATCAAATATACCACCGCGTCCTCAGGTACAATGTTCTGCCCGCCAATAACGCGTTTTTATTGTCAGTTATCTTCTGGATTTGTTGTCGTTCCGTCCGATCCAGACCTCTGGACTCCAGCCGCGCCAGGACATGTGGATGTTGCTTTCTGTGGCATGTTTGCGAGCCGCAGCGGTGCAAAAATTTCCTAGACGACCGTTAAAGGATGGAGGAGTTCCTCGGTGCTCCCTGGAGTCGATGACACCGGTAAGTAATTACTCCCTTACCGTTCACCCGATTACCCATCTTTCCGGGACAGAAGGTTATTTCTTGCAAATGGTGTCGTCCCGCTACTCCTCTCGTCCGCGTATAGGAACCACTTCCAGGCTCGCAGTAGGGTGGCAAAGCACCTTTCCGTTGATTTACCGATGTTGCAAGACTTTGACTTGTGTAGTTTCGAAAACAAGCAGGTCTCTTGGTTAGAGGAGTCAAGAATCCATGGCCCGATCTTGCAAAGTGTTATTGAGGAAATCAAATATTAGTGTAAGTACTCACAAGGAAATGCAATGAGAATATTTGTGTTCGCGATGCTTGTCGTTTGTGTCGGTTGCTGGTGAGCCGTCTCTGAAGTCGTGCATTTCCAAGGTGATAAAGTCCACAGCGCACCTGCATCGTGGGCTTGCGAGAAGAATGAACCACTCAATCTTGAATGGATTTCTGAACGCGTCGGTGAAAACGTCCACAGTCGCGTGTAGTGGATAAAGGTAATTTACAGGGGTGTTCCCCGAAAGGAAATTTCTGCAGTGGAAGAAACAACTCGAGTGCGCTTTCAAAGCCACACTCGACCAGCATATAAATTTGTCTCGGTGACCTTCGTCCTCTACCTATTGCACTGACTGCCACTGCGAACGCGTACACATTTAATCACCTCATCACAAGCACGCGACTTCAGCTTTAACGCCTACAGTCTACCATCTACTTTTTAGATCCACATGACGCAACACACTCCTGATACCTCATCAAACAGATCTGAGTCTCCCGAGGCAGCGCAAAGCGTGCCAAACGTCGGATTGCATCAGTTTCCTGGGCCACCACTCGCATACATTCCGGGCTTCTACTATTCACTGCCTCACGCAACTCCCGGCGCCACTCTTCAAAACGCGCCCGCGAATGCTGTTACAGGAGCTGCGAACATGCATGCACCATTTGTGAATCATCAAGGAGTTGTGTTCGCAACGGGATTTGCTCCGCCCGTTGTACCTCAAGCAGCGGGCAACAAACGCGCTGCAGGAGTCCTCAACGGTCCCCCCGCCAAGCGTGCTAACACAGGCCCCAGCGCAATTAATGCCGATCCGTTGTTTGTGAGTTGTCTCTTAATTTTGTATGGTCGCTTTCTCAAACCTTGGGACAGGAACCCATCTTGGATCAACACGGACAACCGAATGGGAAGTTCAGGTGCCTCAAAGATGGGATGGTGCTTAAACCCGACAACTATCAGAAGCACCTCAAGACGACCAAGCATCGAGGCAGCAAATTAGAGAAGTACGCATGCCCTGGGTGTTTGAAAACGTGCGTATCCAAATCTCAACTCAAGCGTGTCTCATAATTAATATCATTGTGATTAGATACGGGAGACGTGACGCATGCAAACGGCACTACTACGCCAGCGCGTGCGGAAGGTCAATGGCTGGGCTCCCTGAGCCATCATTCTTTGCTGCTCCAGTCGCTGGGAACTCTAACCTTGGCCCGCCTGTGGTTGTACCCACGATGGTATTCACATATTATCATCCGTACACCATGCCTGTGCCCCAACACGCGCAGACGGCACTCCCAGCAGTTGGTGCTCCCCAGCCATGAATAATGCCCGCTTTCGCGGCTCCTGGCGCCGCCCTCTTTCAACCGGCGAATGACACGGTCCCAGAGCCCGCCGAAGACGATGAGGACGACGACGCTGAATTCTGGAAAAATAATGAGATGCGGGACGAAGATTAGCCATCTTTGATATCTGCTCATTATTTTCTTGGACTCATTAACTGCTGTTGTAATTCGTACATTGTCGTGACTGTGAGTAGTAGGTACGACAACGACGTACCTACTACTCACACAGAACCTTTCTATTCTCCGTAGCATCACTCTTCATTCGTTCATACGATCTGGATTATCGTTGTTGTTTTTTTAGCCTCATCATCGCGACAACTTGGAGATTCATTAGATTACCTTGCAATACACATACTTCTTGCATGCACGCACTGCCAGCGGATGATTTGACGAGGGAATAGTTAGATGAACTGAAACTCCGAGTCCGTTCACTATGCATTGGAAATTCAATACATATCAGACTTTCTTTTGTCATTTCGCACTTGATTCGTACAAAGCTGCAGCGCAAGAAGAAATCCAAACGCAAGCTTGTATATTATAACATCAAGGACGGGTGGATGTACGCCCTGGATCTATTTAATCGGCTCGTGTGCAGCTACATACGATCGTCTGAGAAGATGGCAGTGAAGAGCTTTGAACATGAAGACGCTATTTGGAAAAGGTACTCCATGGAGGTCGAAAGGGTCTAGACTATAAGAAACGAGGAGCGTGGGGCAAGTCAGGCCATCAAAATATTGCAGGGACAGATGCAAAAAGCAGGAATCAAGCGGTCCAAACACAGGTCATCGGATATCGCGCGAGTGCACTACGTCAAACTGCGCTACTGCTTGACAACACTGACAAGTTCAACCATGTAGCCACGCTGTAAAGGCTGCGGTACACGGATTCAAGGACGTAGCACGCAATAAGAAGATGCGAGGAACGAGGACAACGCTAAATGTGCACAAACTGATGACGAAAATCGTACGTTGGAGTGTTCTCTCATAGGCCTTTCCTAGATTGATAACCTAGTGGTAGAAGAGTTTATTATATTTCTGACGAAAGAGAAAATGAAAATCGGGCGTAAAAGTGACGGAAACCACTATGGAAAGAGTGAAGGGAAGGAATGTTGACGATACTTTACATTTGCAAATATGTGGCGACGTGGTTCACGACACGGTGCGGAAGATATCAGAGTTGTCGAGGAGGCACTGTATACGGGGACCGAATTGGCGCTTAATTATTAGTGTGCGAAAGACTGGCTGGTGCTTCAACTAGGAAAGTCGTGGGCCTTGGATGAGCCGGAGAGGGGGGGCAGGTTTATTCAGCTGCAGCGAGATTTAGTAGAACGTCCAATTGACATGCTGTGCGATGGACAGCCGGGTTCGGGGGATATGGATGTGAATATATGGATGTGGGAGGGGCGCCTATATGCACATAATCGTGCTTCGTCCTTGCTGGCATCCTGGTAAGCTGAAACCCCATATGAGCACCACACGTGGATGAACTGATGAACTGACAACTGGCTCAAAGACACAAGTGCGACACTCGAATAATTTAGAGTTGACAACCACACAATATCAGGTTTGATCTTGCGGTGCACGCGGAGACTCACTGAACACAACATACCTACCAACGTGTCTGGCAAATAGATTTGTTATGGCATCCAGCTCGACACAGCCCGTTGTAACAACAAACCAATCGATTCTGACACCAGTCATGAACTTCGAGGGATATGAACCATGGAATGTTTCCTTGCCGGGTGGAAAACATCATGAGTCACCAAACACATCTCATACATTTCCCATGTTCCTGATGGCCTGCAAAGGATCAGCAGATCAAGGCGACGAGACGATTTGGCGATGGAACCTGCGGGAGGTTTAAGAGATTGAGGAGGCTCGGGTGGCTCGTGAGTGCGCGCAAGCATTGATATCAAGAGATCGTCGATGAGGTGTCGCTGCTGGTAAAACCCTAGAAGTCAGTGAGCTTGGAACGGGGAACATTGTGAGAACATTTCATGATGGCTTTCGGATCGACTGCATCGATGTCTCCGGGCGGGTCATACAATTGTAAAGTGCGGATATGGAACCAGGAGCGAACTCGTAGCTGGTCCATTCAAATCCGATGCACTTCGATTCTCGGAAGACTGTTGGAAGCTGGGGATATTATCACAATTGGAGAAACTTCATCTGGATATATGATTCCCAGTGGATTGACCATCGGTTTTGTACCCACTAGACAGGGCGACAGTAGAATGCGCGCGTAGGGAGAGCACTCGACTTTACTACGAAAGTGCGTGTTGAATAGTGCTAGTGACTAGTCACGCGTCACGGTGGATAGATTGTTTATGCTTGTTTACGTGTTTTCCATCCGTTTTGTGTTTCTTTGCCTTCTTTGACTGTTTGACGCTTGGACGCGATGATGCTGGATTTGCCGAGGGGACGACTATTGTGTTTTGTGGATTTTGTGGCCAGTCAGGTACCTGGCTGAACAGTCCACCACATGTGGACGGACGACATGGACAATATAAATGTGCAGGACTTCATTAGGCACGTCACTGCTAAGCCTTCTACAACTCAATGGTGAGCATTCCCTTCTCCCCTCTTTTCACCGCTGACAAGTAGCTCAGCCTAAATCTATCCCACCCCCGCACGTGAGCTTGCACCTTCCTCCTGACTTCTCATCCTTTGGAGACGTTTGCGTCGCGTTGGATGCCACCGATGATACCACCGACCCAAAAGGCGATCACACACTCACTGCTTTCAGCGACGCACCCCTCACCGAAGGACAAAGACTTGGCTCAGCCAAAACCGAGATTCGTTGCCTTAACCGTTTGCGTTTGAAGGTCAAGCGCCCGCTATTTCCCAGGAATCGGTCTAGTGTTCAGTACAGTCCAAAGGTACGCATCGTTGTTGCATAAATAGTCGTACTCTTCCTGACGGTTTCCGACAGAGTCCGGCTAAGAGATTCTTTGGCCCATCGGGATCTTCACCAGCTCCGTCTCCTTTATCCCCATCCTTTATCGATGTTTTGAAGAACTCCCTGCGAGCGGGCAAGCGACGCGCTGTGCAGTGTTCACAGTCAGATATTATCGAAGTAGAGATTCGAGCTTGTGCAGCCGACTCAGGAGAGTCCATCCCCAGTAGTTCGAGTGCTTCGTGCAGCTACAAACCGGGGCAGTCAGTGATCGTAAAGGATCTTCCTTCTGTTGCTGAAGCAGCCACTGGATGGAGGAGACTGCCTCCTAGATTGCCGATTCCGAAGTGGGATTTCGATGATTGAGCTCCCCTAGCCTGCCTGCTACTTATTAGTTGTATTACAAACATACTGTATCGCTTTATAAATAGATACCCGGCTCCAGAGCGCAGCAAAAGCTCTAGGGGTGAGTGCTATCATCAGTAAGCGGAATACAAGGCGAATCAGACCTATTGTCAGAAACCTCTATTATCATCAGAAAGCTGTATAGTTATTACATTAATATTGTCATGGATAAAGTTGCCGAAGTCCGGTTCAAGGCTGACAGAATTTGTAGACAAAACAAATAAATGTACGTTACGAGTAACGGGCCTCTCTTTGATACTGTACCGTTGTATATGAAGGACCGATACGCTGGCACCCGGTAAATTTGTCTCGATCTTTAATGATGGTAGTGTTGTGACACCTCTATCACCAATAAAGATCGAGATGGCAGAATGACAGTCTTACACTCCCGTGGGCACCTGATTGCGTCTGAGTTGCGGCCTGTCTCGAGAGGGAGGGGCTGTGATATAGCAGGGAACTATGTTACGGTCATCGTTGAATCAATTTTCAAGAGAACAAAATGAAGATGCGTACACCTAGAGGATCGCGTGGTTGATCGCGTGAATGGCTGGCAGCAGGACCTGCTGGGGCAAATATGGTTGGTGGTCAACGTCACATGAGTAATTCCATGCTTTCCGTATCCTCACGGGCAACCTGAAGTTCAGAAACAACTAATTGCGAATTAGGACCTTCCTCCGGGACCACGCCAGAAAGCCCGGTCTACCCCAAAGTCGGACGTCGAATGTTGGCCCGAGCCTGCGTGGTGGCCAACCGTTGTTTTCGAGTTCAGGATAAGCAGAGCGGAGTTTCAATATTATTGCCGCTGCTGCACCCACATGTTGTGCATGATCTGCACAAGCATGCACCCATGTCTCGACTTTGTCTTATACACTTCCCGCGCCAGTCTCTATCCCGATACTCATGATTCAACTTAGTTGTCAGAGAGTAGTTCAAATTTAATGTGTTTTGTGGAATTGTTATCAGTATGATGAGGCCTGCGCGAGTATCACATATCATTCATTCGCAGGCCCCGGTGGCCACTGGCCTCAAATGTGTGTGCCATACAACCCTTATTTTGTTGTCCTTGCTAACAGACATCGAAGTTTCATGATGTGGCTCACAACCACCGCGTTGTTAAGTTACCACTTGGACCCCCTTTGACTGGGTAATGCTTGATTTACATGCACTGTGGACAACCATTGTCGTTTGTGGCCAATCGCTACATGCACAGGTCAATGCTTGTGGACCTAAAACATAAGCAGTATAAATGTGCAGAGCGTCATTAGGTTCACCACTGCTAACCGTCTGCACTTCAATGGTGAGCATTCATCTTCTATCCTGTGTTCTCTCAGCTGACGAGTTGTTTAGCCTAAATCTACTACACCCGCGCGCATGAGCCCGCAGCTCGTGCTCTCGTCCTCTGAAGACGATTGTGATGCCACCGATAGTGACATCAACCCCGAAGACGGATATACACTCACTGGTTTCGGTGAACTCTCCCCCAGCCCAGAAGAAACGTTCTGTTTCGCTCCAGACGACATTCGTCGCCGTAATCGACTGCATTTGAAAATGAGGGATAAGAATGCCCAGTACAGCCCACAGGTACGCACGAGTCGCGTCTGCACGGTTAGTTGTACTCTTATTGACGGCTACATGACAGATTCCGGTTGGGAAATTCTGGAACCCATGGACGTCTTCATTAGCTTCTACACCTCTGACACCTACCAACTTTTTCAATGGATTTAGACACACCTTGCGACGTGCTTATCAGCTTGCGCAAGCAGAAACCGCTGAGGAAGAAACTCCATCTAGTGCAGCTGACTTGGGAGAATCAGCGGCTAGTAACTCGAATGATTCATACGAATCAGGGGAGTCGGTGACCGTAAAGGATATTCCTGAACTGATTAAGGAATGGAGGAAGCTGCCCCTGAGACCTGGAATTCCAAAGTGGGATGTCGATGATTGAGTCGCGCTCGCCACTGAATATTGTAGTTGTATTATGTATCTCAATCCATACCCTGTGCAATCATCCCATGTGTGACAAGTGAATGTTCTTACATAATCGACTGACTTCTCCTCCCCACTCCACGCTGTAAGCCATACCACTCATTCGATACCCATCACTACCAAGAAAATGAGGTCCCCAGGGACGCTCCTACTCCTCCTACTCCTCCCAACATCCCTCGCCTTCAAATTAAATGACTTCAAAACATGCTCCCAGGCCGGTTTCTGTCGCAGAGGACGCGCCCTCTCAGCACGCGCCAAAGAAAACCCATCATCATGGCACTCCCCCTACTCAATTGAACCTCCCGAATTTCTCCCACTTAACCCTCGTCAACCAGGGTTCACAACAAGTGTCCGCTCGTCCCATCCACCCCAATGTCAAGTTTGTGCTTGATGTCATGATACACGAGAGGGCATTGTGCGCGTGCGAATGGACGAAGAGGACGGACTGAGAAACGATATAACGAAGCTGCTCAGTGGGGCGCCTCATTGGGGAACCTTTGCTGAGTGAGGATGTTATTTGGAAGAGATGGATGAGGGAAAAGCACAAGGGCCGTTTATGGGACCGAAGAAGGAAGGATATGGTGCTGGTCATCGACTTGAAACATTAAACACTCTCAAGATCACCCTTTTCCGTGGGGGCGTGGAACAGGTCGTATTGAATGGCCGCGGCTTGCTGCACATGGAGCATTTCAGGACTAAGGAGGACTCTAAACCAGCTGAACACATTGAAGGTGAAGGACAATCCGTCCTCCAAGTCA
Source organism: Suillus occidentalis (assembly GCA_016628085.1). Taxonomy (NCBI): domain Eukaryota; kingdom Fungi; phylum Basidiomycota; class Agaricomycetes; order Boletales; family Suillaceae; genus Suillus; species Suillus occidentalis. The sequence continues at coordinate 20,654 of JABBWB010000538.1, forward strand.
ACCCTGCAGCTTGGTTCGAAGGCGATACCCAAGACGCTTTCTGGGACGAAACATTCTCCACATGGACAGACACTAAACCCAAAGGTACGTTTCACACCTACCGTCAACACCGATACTACGACCCCCAACGCCCACAGGCCCCGAATCCCTCTCCCTCGACATAACCTTCCCAACCACGCCCACGTCTACGGAATCCCCCAACACGCCACGAACCTCTCCCTCCCAAGTACGACAGGCCCCACCGCAAGATACACCGACCCATTCCGCCTCTACAACTCAGACGTCTTCGAATACCTCGCGGACTCGACGACGTCTCTCTACGGCTCGATCCCACTCATGCATGCACACTCTGCAAAGTCGACGGTGGCCGTTTTCAACGTCCTTGCATCGGAAACGTGGATCGATATCGCCCACACGGGAAAAGGCGGTAGAAACGCACTGGATATCTGAGTCTGGGATCCTAGACGTGTTCCTCCTCCAGGCCCAACACCCACCGATGTTTTCGCTCAATACGCACGCCTGACGGGAACAGCACCCCTCCCAGCCCACTGGTCGCTCGGCTATCACCAGTGCCGCTGGAACTACGTCAGTTCAGACGACATACGCGGCGTGCAGGATAGGTTCGACGAGGAGGATATACCAGTGGATGTGTTTTGGTTGGATATCGAGTATGCGGAGGATCACAAGTATTTTATGTGGAATAAGAAGACGTTCCCGGATCCGGTGGATATGACGAAGGATGTGAGGCTGTTGAGCGGAAGGTCTGTTTTGTTTCTTTCGTTCTTTCGGTGCGAATCTTGCGCTCACGCGTGCATGTACACACCAGATGGTAATCATTGTCGACCCTCACTTAAAGCGTCAAACGACTACCCAGTGTACAAACGCGCATCCGAACTAGGTGT
>JABBWB010000539.1:0-21536 GCA_016628085.1 Suillus occidentalis
GATTTTTGGTTTCGCAATCCTCATCAAGTTATTCAGAATATGCTCACCAACCCAGACTATGCTACAGAAGTTGATTTGCAACCTTACCACGAGTTCACAACAGAAACGAATGAGTGCCAATAGCAGGACTTTAGTATGTTAGGTGACTGGGCTTGGAATCAAGTGGTAAGTTTTTTCCTTACAATGTTAACTTGATTAAAATCTATGCACAGGATCAAATTGCCAAGGATCCAGCTACTCATGGGTCAACGTTCATGCCCATAATCCTTGGCAGCAACAAAACCACAGTCAGTCACCACTGGGCAAAATGATTATTGCCCAACTTGTGGTAAGTCTCCGAGTCAGTGCCACATCTATCTTACTCAAATTTGACCTAGTATTTATATAGCCGTTCACCAATGATTACCCTCAAGCCAATATACATGAACTCATCACACCAGATCTCCTCCATCAAATCATAAAGGGGGCCTTCAAAGATCACTTGCTCACCTTGGTTGAAAAATACCTTCAAGTTGTGGTGACATACAGTCAAGCACAAGATGATATCATACTTGATGACATTGATAGAAGGTACATCAAATTCAATATTGACTATGAACAATCAGGTTTACACTGGCAAGAGTTATGAACAGAATTGCAGCAGTGCCTGCATTTTCAGGATTGCGCAGATTTCCTCAAGGATGTTGGCAACTTCAAAAAGTGGACCGGGGACTCAAAAGCCCTTATGAAGGTATTCTGAGTCATCTCTCATCTTATTTAATTCTGTTTTTTCAGCTAACATCATTCAGGTATAGTACTTGCTGGTGCTTGAAGGCTATGTCCCAACAGATATCATACGTACCTTCCATGCACCCCTCGGATTTTGTTACCTTGTCCGCCGCAACATCATCACTGAGACAACTCAAAGAAATTGATGACACAGTTGCTCGTTTTCACCAGTACCGTGAGATCTTCAAGGACTCTCAGGCTGATGTCGTTTTGACCTTCTCGCTCCCTCACCAACATTCAATAAAGCATTACAACACCCTCATTCATCTTTTCGGTGCACCAAATGGACTCTGTTCATCTATCACAGAAAGTAAGCACATCAAAGCCATGGCTGTGAAGGAACTGTGGAGGGGGTCCAGTCACTACAAAGCACTAGGCCAAATGCTTGTGACCAACCAGTGCCTGGACAAGTTGACTGCGTTGTGTTAAGATTTTTACTATGCTTGTGGGATGTTTAACAGGACATATCTGACTTCTGTTCTCACTATATTGAACACTCAAGCCTCTGGAGAGCATGATGATACAGGTCAACATGAGCCACCTGTCTTGTCACCCCCTGGAGAAGACGAGAATGAAGACATTAACATCATTGATGACCCCACATCAGTCCTTGCACATGTAGAACTTGCTAAGATGCCCCATAAGCACACCTCTATCATTGTTCATTTGATGTACTGAGAATAAGTACATAGTACTACTAGTAGAAGGTAGCAAATGTGCATGAAGCATTCCAGAGCTTAGCACCAAGCTTCATATTCCCAACTTAGCTGATCTCACTGGCATTTGATGTTTCCTTTTCGAACAGTCCAATCCTGAAGATGCTCATGACCCCACTGACTTGGACTTGGAAGTCCCTCTCCTAGAGTTCCCACACTATTATGGTTGAATTTCTGTCTTTAACTCTGCAGCATTGTTGACATTCCACGCACCCAGCAACCTTAGTGGAATTGGTGGCATGAATCGCGAACATATCCATGCATCATGATGTCCCTTATGGAGAAATGAGTGTGCTCACAATGACTTGGATTGCATGTTTGTGATCACTGACTCAAATGCTCACAGGATGCTGGGCATGGATGTCGCCCATGTCATGGCAGACTGATCCCATGTGCAGTGGTCCACTGGTTCAATCGGGTTGGGAATGCTCCTGATCCTGACACTGGCATCATGATGTGGATGGTCACCGGTTACTACTAAGCCAGCTTTTTCAGCATAAAACACCCTGCACTTCACAATCATTCATATTGACACTATCTTTCATGCAGCTCACTTACTACTTCCAGTGTTTGGTACAGTCCCACTCTCACCATTCATCAAATTCCATCATGTCCTCAACATATTCAAGCTATTCTACGTCAACAAATTTGCAGACCACCATGCCTTTGAAATAGCTGTGTCATGGTAGCACAGGGTATGTTCCAATTGCACGAAATTCACCAGATTGAGCATGAGATGGACTTACATTCTTCCCTCATCATCTAAGACAACCCCTCCTCCTACTATGAATCCTGGAGCGTGAGATGGACTTACATTCTTCCCTCATCATCTACTAGTAAGACAACCCCTCCTCCTACTACTAGTACAAATCCCTTCCGAACACCTCCTCCAGCCACTTTGGTACCTACACCCACTGGCACATATGGCCATTGTTATCCTTCACCACCAAAGCTGACTTTCCCTCCGCCCAATTCTTGTCAGTATCTGGAGTGGGAACCATGATGCCAATGGAGTTCGAGGACATGGTCAAGAAGGATTTCCAAGTCATAGGTGAAGGACTTTACTCAACTTACATTCTTCCCTCATCATCTAAGACAACCCCTCCTCTGAGTCCTACTATGAATCCCTTCCCACCTCCTCCAGCTGCTTTGGTATAGGCTACTAGTACACCCACATATGGGCATCATTCAAGTTATCCTTCACCATCAAAGCCCACTTTCAACCCTCCACCTAATTCTTCCTACATCATGATCTCACCACCCACATCGCTAGACATGCCATCACCAAGTTATTCAACATCGACATCTCTAGCATCAACAGCGACTCCTCCAACGCCCCCAGGTATGGAGGGCTGTATGGCTTGCATCATTTCAGCTTCATCTTCACCAGGTGTCCCAAAACACAAGCCTGAACCAGCAGTACCCCACCATTAAAGCACAAGATGTTCATGTTTGCTTCACCACTAGCAGCTATTTGGTGAAGGTGGCTAAGTGCACTGTGGTTTTTGTTACATTTTTCTTACTGCCACTTATGCAGTTACTAGTAGGACAATTTTAACAAAATATTTCTAATTTGTTCAACCAGTAAATAAGGGAGGGTTTTCCTGATATGCTCTCCAGGTTTGTCTCTCCATTTTTTCATACAATGATGGTGCTCCGACTTGGAGTCACTGGCATTTACTATCCTAGAAAAATATGATGTACATGGGTGTGGTCACGGTCTCATTATGATCATTTCTAGGTTCATCCCTCTAGTACTATTTACTATTCTGAATCTTCCCCTTGGAAACACACCAGTTTTGCAACACATTTTTGAGGTATACTAGTATCACTAGTAGCTTGCAGTAGTATTGTCATTTACAATTCATAACTTGAAGTTGGACTGGGACTCGGAAACGTGGTGTTTTCAATGACTTGGATTTACTACTACCAAATAGTATCACATGCCAGTGACTCGGACTGGCACCATGTGTCATATCCCATATATTAATGCTTCTCATCCAGACTTCCGGAACATAGATCCGATCTGGTCTGATGTACAGATCTGCTTCTGATCCGATATATGATAAGCTTCTTAATTCATTTCCTGTTCATATAATGATATCACAGCCTTTCCTGCTATTGGTAATTCCTTATTACTGGCTTCTCAGTATTCCTTAATTTCCGGCTATGTTTTCCTTGATCTGTTTTACTTGTGATTAATTCCTGGCTATGTTATTCCATCTGTTCCACTTGTGATTTCCTTCCAGCTTCTGTTGATTAGCGATAGACTTTGCTTATACTTCGTACATAGCCTTGAGCCTTAGGCATTTAGTATATAAACTCCCATACTTACATTGTAACACCTTAGTTCAAATATCATCTTAGATTGTCCTCTCTCTGTCTTCCGGACTTGAGTACTCATTAGACTCCTGTCACCATCCGAGACTTATGGATTGTATCCGATAGTCTATATCCTCGGCTCTATCTTTGGATAGTCCATACTCTGTTGTTTTCTAGTCCAGACATGTCCGGATTAGTCTTACTAGTCTTTCCATTATCTGGATAACCTTCAGATATTGATACATTATACGTTCTGATCTTCGGATCCAATATGATAGTGTTTCTGAAGTACAAGGGACAATACTCGGGAAAGGGGCACAGCGTACAAGCTGAGGCCAAAGCCCTTCAGATCCATTAACCCAAGAGCATGACCTTAACACTGTGTCGGAAGGGGTAGTACTACCACTAACTTGAAATCCAACTTGAATATGATTATTTCCGAGTCATTACTACTACATGGTGCATTGTGTGGCACGTTGCACAAGACATATCTGATCAAAACATAGGGTGATGATATTAGTATGGGAATCCAAGTCCTTATTAATTATAAACTGAGCAGTTTTTTTACCAATGCTACACTGCGAAATAGTTAGAATCTGACCACAATAATCACCATCTAGAATGAGACATTCTTGATTTTTTTCCATGGAGGAGCTGGGCTCAGATCTTTGGCAGGAATATGGAAATGTTCAAGTGCAGCACCTGCACGACTGGATGTGCAAGATACTGCGATGCAACCTTCAGGTGTGGGTCCATTCATACCGCAGAATGGATCAGGACAGGCCATCAATATGAAACATTTGTTGAACTTGGCCTGATCAAACCTTGGCAAGACTATAAACATCGCGTGATATGTATGGAATAGCGAAGAAAACTGCTTGCTCATGAACCAAGGTAGAGGCCCCGGGTCTATGATAGAATAGGTCAGTTACTATATCTCCGTCATGTTGCAGACTCACCACTGTCTTTGAGCTGCTCCACTCTGGCATCTATGCTATCCTGGATGTCCTGCACATCAACAGTCCATGGGTTGGATGTCGATGAGCCGCTCTGAGTCAGATTGGTGCCCAATGACAGATTATTCAAGTTTACACTGTTGATATCCTGACTGAGACTCAGATCATCCCAGGTAGTCCAATTGGATGGGTGGGCTGCACCAATAGAATCAGATGAGTGGGAGGGAACTGCCAGTGCTGATCGAACAGGAGAGCCCGGGGGTGTGATGAATCTTCATGGATGTGACACCAAGTAAGACCTTTTTCACATGTTACAGAATGCTATCAAGTCTGATTCTCCCAGCATGAGACCATTTAATCTCATTCTGTACCTGCTTGGAAACATCATTAATTGACTACATGACAATATGCATGCTACTCACCTTGTCACAATGTCATGGTGTTTCAGTGTGATGGACGCCTGTCCATTGAAAGCAACAGTACAACTCTCACCACCAATGCCATATAACATCACTCAGAAACCCTTCCAATCACCTCCAATCACAAACACTTCTTGGCTGATGTTGTTACTGAAAGAATTCAAGGACGTGTTGAGTATCTTCATCACAAATCCGATTGGGACGTTGATCTGTTGAGTCCAAGTCAGATATGCAGCTTGCCAGTTGCACCTGAATCAAGTTGAATTTCACTTACAAGCGAGTGATCACTCTCAGAAAGTAGTGTAAGGCAAGCCTTTGGGAAGTCAATGCTTTGCACAATCCCTTTTGTCTGATACTCCAGCCCTCATGCAACCCTCACAACATCCCCAGGCTTGAGGTCATAGCCTTTTTCCTTGGTAAATTTGATTGTCTGGGCTAGGTGCATCCACTGAATGAATACCACAGGAACTCGGATAGTCGGAGGTCTTGAAGAGTACTTCGTATAATAAAAAGTCAATGACTGAGGAGACTCATCCCGGAACCACAGGTGGGTTCCTCCAATGGGAAACCATGTCACAACGCCCCGCTTCCCCATGTGCTCTCCCATAAGTACTTCTATGCAATCTCCGATTTCTATATGTTGAGACTCAGGGGGAGGTTTGAAATGTTGAGACAATGGTAGATGTGAATGTGTTGTGCAAGTCTTGTCACGATGATCTAAGTAAAATCTTGAAACTTGCACCTATGCACCAAGCGGTGTCATTTGTAGATTTCTAGTATGAGTGCAAAACATTTACCTCCTCCATGGAGACCCCTTGGCAAACACAGAAAATTTCCTCGTCCATTTGAATAACATGGCCTTCTAAACCTAGATATGAACCTGCAACAACTCAAACCGTGTCGCTGACCCAAAAAATGCGCTCTACATCCTCAAGTTGAGCTTCCAGTTCTTTTCGATCTCTGTCGAGAGTCAATTCAATGCGTGCAGACCCACCAAACCCATGTTCTATTGATACAACCATGCCAATTTCTGATGGAACTGAGCCTGTGATGATCCTAACCGCATCTCCTGCACGCAGAAACTGCATGGAGAACACCATGATGGATTTCTTGACAAAGAATATGTCAAACCTGGACTGTAGATGCAGTCTAATATTATCTGTGTGGGGGCAAGTAACAAGTTCTAGTTGATGCCGGTGGAATTTTTTTAGGAGCAGTCCCCCGTAGTATTGCTGTCCTTTATACGAGCACCCTATAACTTTGCCATTGCCAATGATATCAGTAACCTCCTTGTCCTTTGGAAGGCCAGAGCGGTTGAGCAGAGCTTCAGATCCTGAAGGCATCAAATAGGGGAACTCTTGAATGGTGACTAAGACATCAACAAAAAGGTCCAACTGGTCTGGGTTGAAGACATACCCTATGATGCCCTTGTACATGCCAGATTTGACCCTCACCCACGAGGGGTTGGGAAATTTGATGGTTGAATGTTCCACCGCAACACGCTCTTCATCAGAGATGTGATTATAGTCTTTTACTGAGGACTTATGAGAAGGCAGAAGGGAGGAAATAATGGTTCTAGGGCTATCTGAGACCACATAGAGCTGCCCGGGCAACCAAGGCGACACGGTTACAGGGATTTTTTTCCTGTGGAGATGTTCAGCAATATATGCCATAGCAGATCCTAAGAAGTGATCAGCAACATAGTACTAGTAGCAGTACACGATGAGATAATAGACGAACTATGAACATGCAACAGATACATTCGACTCTGAGGCTTGAGTGTGGCAGGGGACTGGCTGGCTCTGTGAGAAATGAGGTTTCTTGAGGAGCTAGAGCCTAAGACCTTTGTTATGCTATTGTAGATTTCATCAAACTTTTGGAACAATATGTCCTTAGCTAACAGTCCTAGAATGGACGTAACCTTCGGCGATCGGGTGGGATAGCCCCTCTGATCCTGCTCATTGTCGTCACCATCTTCATCTTCATCTTTTTCATCATTGTCATTGTCATCTCCCTCATCTGCTTCAATGTCGAGATACATATTCTTCCGCTATAACTTGTGGTTTGGTATGTGTTCAGTAATTTGTGAAGAATTTACTTATGACAGGGCGGGGTTGACAGGGTATGTAGCTCTTCCTTAAGAGCTTGAGATTTCTCGAACAGACTCCAAGAGATCATCTTCACTAGAGAAAAGTGTTGATTTGGCATCCTTCCAATTGTCCACAGAGTATCAATCACCAAGGTACAATGAGAGTTTCTCTTCCATTTCACTGAAACTCATTTTAGTTTCGAGGAATTGAGCTAGAATGTGCCATGCACCTCAGTCCACCAGCGGTGATGGGGCTGTATGAGAATTCAAGCTTGAGTTGCCTGTAAGCATCATGATATTATCATGGCCGCCTTACCTTCATAATCATTGTCTTATATGCACTTCAAGGCGGGTCCAAGTGCATCATTGGCGGCGCTTGGTGCAGCACATTTATTACTAGTTGGCATTACCGTGACTATGATGATGATCCTGTCTATACTTTAAGTCGTTAACTTGTTCAACAATGAGGAGACCACTGAAACATACTCAGGCTGTAGTGATTTGAAGTTCAAATTTCTTGGAAAATCTGTTCAAATTCCAAATCTATCCTATGTTTTACTAGCTATTACTAGTAGTAGTACTACTCACTGGCAGGCTATGCCAACTGAGGTATCGCTGTAGATGAGAGAGTGGAAAGAAGACCTATGAATGTGCATGATCAGCATTTATAGTGAATGACTAATCATTGTCACATACCACCAAATAATCATAACTCTGGATGGAAGTGTCACTGGCAGTAGTGTATACTATGCTCCGGGCCCAGGCCTGACTCAGAAGCACACAATGTTCTTTTGCAGGCATTGTGGGTCAATATTATGATGGCCCGGGTGCGTGCCAGTGTCACATACTAGTACTACTAACAAGCCTAGTGAGTGTCCTGCCCTGGGCCACCACAATTTTCAACAAATCACGTTTAAAATTGCTAAGTCCTAGTCACCCACACCGTACTACTAGTGACTGTGCCAGTGACTCAAAGGCAGTGCAGCTCTGGCCAACATGATAGTACTAGTACTTCCATTTTGCTAGTTACTAGAAATCTCAACTTAAACTATGTTAGTTAACAACACGTACTACAATGCAACTGTACAATTCAATAAACTAACTCACGAGAAGAAATGTCTGACTTAACAGAACTGATTGAAGTTGAAAAGAGACTTAATAGAAGCACACGCCACTTAATGTATTGAATGACTGCATATTTCAGACCCAGCCGGAGATGCCTGATTACTGAGTGAGCTGAGTTTATGCTGAGTTTCAATTGTCATTCACTATATCATTTGTGTCATGTCTTTCATCGGTCTTCTTTCCAACCTTCATCTCATATATTACAGTCATTTGGGTTGCTTTTTCAATATATTTTGTTTAGTTATCACATCTGCATTATTAGAATATTGATTCTCTGGAGTCTTGAGCATAGTATAGAGAATATTTGTTACTATGTATACTATGTATAGTGTCGACTCATCATAGCATATTGGTAATTGGCACAAGCCTAGAGCCTGAGACTTCTCAGCATGATGAGAAGTTCCGTGATTTTTCCATAACATAGGGAATCAGATCGGTCGCCTTGCATGGACTCAGAAGTAATCTGCATCACTTCTGCGAGGTTCGGTGAGCAGATCTGAGTCTAGGTTGTATCACAATGACCTCACAGTGGCCCGTGATGATAAACTCTCCACCTCCAGAATTCAGTTCATGCAGTCCTAATAGTGTGACAGGTTGTGGCCTCCAAATCAGTAAGTGGCCCTCACATCTACTATTAGTATGCCTATCAGATTGTACTGAGCATAGTACAGACAATGAATACTATCAAGAAACCTTATACAATTCACCGCTAATGGTACAGGAGAAGAATGGGCGCAAATTAATGGAATGGTAAGCTGAATAACTTACAGATGACTGTCATGTTCACTTCTATGAAGTTATAGCAGGGTGCTGCGAATGTCCTTGAACAAGTCCATCCTGGAACAGTGAGTCACTGAATGCCAGTGAATGCAATGAGTCAATCAACAACAGGTACATTTCCTAATTCTAAATTGCTGTACATGACTGTTACAGTAATGTTACCACCCCCTATCTTTTCTCTCTTATCTCCTTGGACTTATGGCCGCGTCGCCTTGTATTCATATAGCTTCAGCTTTCCACATGTTTACCTTTGATCCGGTTCGTCTATCTCTGACTCACCTTATCTATGACTCATACCCTTGACCCGGGTTATCTCTGACTCCTTCTGACTCATACCCTTGACCCTTGGACATGCAGCTGCGTTGCCTTGTATCATATCGGGCTTCTTGCCTACCTTTCTTGTATCTTTCATTCTTGCACATACCTGATGAGTCTGCCCTAAAGACCCTTCCCCATTCCTATATAAACTCATTATGTATCATATTAGTTCCTCACTTTAATCTACTTGGTTTTCAACCCTTGTATCCTGTCTGAGAGGTGCCAGCCCTCTAGAAGTCTACTTGGTTATCCTGAAACCTGATCCTCGCTTAGGCTTTACAACCTAAGTGTCTATCCCTGATTCTATCTTCAAGCACTCCTCATCGATAGCCTGATCATCGTCTGTCTCAGAGGTGTGCCCTCTAGACCGAACCCTTGATCCAGCCTCGCACAGTATCAAGCCCATGGAACCTGTATCAAGCCAGAACCCCTTCTTGTCTGAATGCAGAACCGCTTGTCGAAGACATCCTTTGCGAAGGATGGTTCTCTTTTGAACCATCGGCAAGAGACCCATTCAAGTTCATAACAATGACAGCTAGACCCCGGACATGATAGTTCTACAGAACTCATCCACCATCCTCTTGCTGTTCTGAATATTCATTATTGCCATCTGAGTAGCTGGGAAAGAAGGTAGGAGAAGGGGCGCCCACTGGAATTTGAGGAAGGATAGCCATGTGGATGTCAGAGGGCATATGGGATTTGAGGTTGTTGGCGCAATAGTATTCTTCCAACCATCTAACCCTGTACATTGCCACCCTTTCTGAAAGGTAAGCAACATTGTTGTCTGCATTCCTTAATTGTTCCTTGACAAAGCGCAGCTCAGCTTCTTCACCTATAGATTGTCTGTTGGAGACTAGGTGATTTTTGTACCGTTTTTTAAATAAGAATTTCAAGTCTCATCTATAGTCTGTGTCCCTCTATCAACCAGATTCCTGTTTTGTTGAATCTGCCTGCACACTAAGTCTTTTCGAGCTGATCTAAATCACCTTACTCACTTGCAATCAAGGCCAATTTGTATGTCTTTTGCGTCATTGATGCCTCTCAGTTCACCTGATGAGGACAGTTGAATCCTGTACAGGTATGTTTAAAATCTGTAGCATGTGACATCAAAGAACTTACCTAAATATGACATTTTTTCAAAGTGGAAGCATTTTACCAAACTCTGTCGAGGGGGTGAGTTCAGCACCGGTGGTATGCTAGCCATGATGGTGCTGATAATTGCGTCTACAGTGACAACCTGACTTATTTATAAACTTGGGGATGTGGTCATCTGAGGCAATGCAGCCGTCCACTGCTGATGCCTGGGATAGTGATAGTGGTTTTTTTCAAGTTCTGAAGTGAATAGTGGTTAAACCACGCTGTCAATACCGTTACAATATCTGTAGCAGACATAAGGTAAATTTTCCGCTACTGCCTATTTGACAGCATATAAAGTGTCTCGTAGCCACTGACCTTTTCAGAAACTTGAGTATGAGTGACGATGAAAATCAGTCCGTTGAACCTTTGCACAAACATGGTGGTTCAGCCCTTCATTCTGGCCCACATAAAAAGGCATAGGTGGTGTTTGACTGATGGCAATCTTTTCTGACTTTCCTTCAAACAGGACTTCATCAAACCCCCTCATTTTGCATGGTCGACATTTTGGCTGTACTGTGTTCACAATGTGTAACTATCCTGCCCTTCTTACCGCAGGTATACTCCAACTAGAAGAACTATGAGACTCCTCGATCAAGGATTATCCAGCAGAGTAAGTGTACTTGTGATGATTAAACGCCAGTGTCCACTGGCAATCCTTTCAGTTTTTAGTGTTCATTGGGAACACAGGGTATTCTTGGAATTGATAGATTCCTACCCAGGTCTTTTAGATTGTCTGACTAATGGTGAAGAAGAGAATATCATTCACGTGGGAGAACTAGTGAGTTCTTAATCCTGTAATGTCATCATCGTGATCACTGTCTGGCAGATGGGTAAAGGAGCATCTGGTTCGTGAGGCGACAATACCAAGACTCTTAACTCTGCTGTCCTTGAGTGGCTCATTCCTAGAGGACAGGCACTTATTCCACCTCTTTCCTGGAATATTAAATCTGATTGTGGCTTCAATCATGAAGTGACTGGCACATTGCTCTGCCCAGCAGGCCTTGACTGGTCAGATGTAGAGTAAGTACTCTACTATTCTATCACTTAAATGTCAAATCACTTGCCAGAACCAAACAGAGCCTCAAGAGCAGTGAAACTGAAGTTCATGGTGACCAGTGGCCGATGTTTCTTTATGCTGGGTATGTCTATGATCCCAAAGATCCTTGGACTGGTTTACTAAAGAGCAAGGTACTTATCTTCATGAGTTCCTTGTTGGCAATAAAATGTTACCATTCATTACAAGAATTTTTTTCCGGCAGGGTTTCAAGCACATCTTCATGTCTCCGAGCTCTGTAGATAAGGAACCAAAAGCTATGTGCTCTGGAAATGCTCATCTCCATGGCATGAAGTCCATAACCAAAGGGTCCTTGGCTTACAGTGGCTCAAAAAAGTGTCCCAATGTTTATGCATTTTCATGTAATTGCTTTGTGGTGAGTCAGGGTGTGGGAATATGACTAAGCTATAGGGAAGGGTCAGAAAGATCTGCTTCCTGGCTATATTATTGGTCCCTATAGCGTGAGAATCGGACATGACCGTGGGAATATATGAGCATTTTAACTCAATGACTCATTGAGACACTTTTTTGAGTTATTATCAAAATATAAAAATCAGACCATTTAGACATGACACCATTTATAAAATGGTGTGATTTTAATATACTTGACATATATAGGCCCTTACAATAACACCATACTCCTCATAATTACTATGAAGTCTATCTCTACTTCCCAAAGGGATAATATTCTTGTTCTCTCTACCTCTGGTCTATCTATCAGGCAGATTGCTTCTAAAACTGGTCTTGGCAAGTCAACTATTGCTAGGGTCATCAACCAGAACACTTCCAATAAAGAAAACATCAAAATGGGTTGTCCTTCCAAACTCACTTTACACGACAAAAGAGCTCTGGTTCATCATATTGTATCTGGGAAAGCCTCTAATGCAGTTCAAGCCACCAAATACATCAACTCCATCATCCCTACCACTGTCTCCACTCAAACAGTCAGGAATACCTTTAAGCAAGCCAATCTTAAAGCTGTAGTCAAGAAAAAGAAACCTCTATTGTCACCAGTCCATAGGAAGAAACGACTAGCATTTGCTCTGAAGCACCAGCACTGGACTATAGAAGACTGGAAGAAAGTTATTTGGTCAGATGAGTCCAAAATCAATAGATTGGGGTCAGATGGTCAAGAGTATGTGTGGAAAAAGGCAGGAGATCCACTTAGAGAAAATGAAGTGAAAGGTACTTTCAAGTTTGGAGGAGGGAATTTGATGGTATGGGGTTATATGGGGTGACATGGGGTGGGGATTCTATGTGAGGTGGAGGGGAAGATGAATGCAGAGCAGTATGTGTCCATTTTGGAGGAGTTGTTGGACTCTAACTTCACTCATCCATATTAGCTACATTACATAAGCACATTCCTTTGTTTCATTTCCTCGCAGCTAGTAGAACTTCCTCAGTGACTATCATAAGTCCACTGAGGTCAGTACAGAATACTTAGATATCTCGCACTTAGCTAATGCCTTCTGCAGCTCGTATACTCACTGCAGGTATATACAATCAATATAGTGACTATCATAAGTCCACTGAGCTCGTATACTCACTGCAGGTTATGAGCCCTGCGCTTGTCAATTAAAAACATAACCAAGTATATGAAAAATATAGCCCGCCATGTCCAGCTCTAACAGCAAACTCAGTGAAGATTTTCTACGCGTCCCAAAGCTCGCTGTGGACAGAGAAAATTGGACAACCTATAAAGACAGAATGCAATGGTCAGTAGACGCTCGTGGGTTCCTCGGCCACCTAGACGGGACCAAGAAGAAACCAGTTGATCCCTCGATGTTGTTGGGCAGAGGAGTGTCATGGTTATTAAGTACGACGGACGAGGTCAGAGAACTCACCACATACAAGACAGCAATGAAGGAGTGGCGCATGGGCGAGGCAATAACGAAGCAGCAAATTGCCAGCATGATCCCTGACTCTTTGTTTATTCAAGTCAAGAACTTGGATACAGCGCAAGAGATTTTCACGTACCTTTCGAATCTCTTTGAGAAGCACTCTCGCGTAGTCTCAGTTGAACTGTTGCAGAAGCTACAGGATCAAAAATGCTCTGAAAAAGGCAATATTAGAGAACACTTCGACAAGCTGCGAACGATTTGCGAGCAACTGTCCTCACTAGGCCATGCCCCAACAGATGAAAGCTTCACGGCAATCATCATGAGCTCGCTACCTGCATCATACGACCCCCACTTGTCAGCATTGACAGCATCCGCCAAAGTCTCAAGCATTCAACTCACCACAGACATATTGATGTCGACAATCGTAGACGAATACGACCGTAGAGCAGCCAAGACAAAGAAGGGGAGCTCATTGAACGACAATGCAGCCTACAATGCGAATGCTGGCAAACGGACTCATCGAATCAAAGGGAACTGCCACAACTGTGGCAAGTACGGCCACATGCAGCAAGACTGCAGAGGCGCAGGAGAAGGTGCAGCAGGGAGCAAATCAGGGGAGAAGTCCTTTGGAAAAGGGAAGGACAGAAAACCTGAGACTGCCGCGAAGGCAAAGGACAATGAGGAAGATGACGAACCTGAAGGTGTCTGGTTAATGGATGATACAGATGAGACGGGAGAAGAGCAGACGTCATTCACCTACGCAACCCTAGCAAACTCAAACTCCCAACGCGAATCTCAAACCGAGTTGCTCGACTCAGGAGCATCGAGACATATGTCATCCTATCGCGATCTGTTCCAAGATTTCGTCAACATCACGCCGAAACCCATAACAACAGCAGACAAACATACCTTCGAGGCAACAGGCAAAGGGGACATCATGATCACCCTACCAAACGGCAAGTCAAACACGCGAATACTCCTCAAAGACATTCTATACGCACCTAAGATGGGCGTAACCTTGGTCTCCATCAGTCGTCTCATGGCAGCCGGATATGCTGCATTGTTCCGCGCGAACTCTTGCAAGATCTTCAGTGATACAAAGAAGCTATTGGGGGAGGTCCCAGTCTCAAAAGGTCTATACTGTGTCAAGGGCCCCAGGAAGTTATTTGCTGGACTCGCAAATGCAGATGAAACACTCACCATGCGAGAAGTACACGCCAGACTTGGCCATATCTCCCCGGACAGCATCGCAAGGATGATATGTGATGGTGTCATCACTGGAATCAAGCTAGATCCCTCAGACGCAACGATGGACAAGTGCGACTCTTGCGAGTACGCAAAAGCCACCCGCAAACCAATAGGCAAAATCCGCGACCCTCCGAGACGGGAGAAGTTTGGCGACGAAGTCCATAGTGACCTGTGGGGTCCATCTCCCATACGAACTCCTGGGCATAAAGAGTACTTCATGTCATTCACAGATGACTTCACACGATTCACTCACTTGTATCTGCTGCGCACGAAGGACGAAGCCTTCAGCGCATATAAGTTCTTCGAGGCCTGGGCAAACACGCAGTTTGACGCGAAAATCAAATGATTTCGCTCTGACCAAGGGGGAGAATTCACTGGGCAAGACTTCACTCATTATCTCAACAGCAAAGGCACCGAACGCAAACTCACCGTGCACGATACTCCTGAGCACAACAGAGTTGTGGAGAGACTCAAAAGAACCGTCTCCGAGCGAACGCGTGCGCTGTTGCACGCCAGTGAACTACCCAAATTCCTATGGGGGGAGGCCATCATGCATGTTACCTGGTTGAAGAACCAGATGGCAACTTGTGTCCTAGACAACAAGACGCCATATGAGATGCTGCATAAGAAGGCGCCAAACTTAAAGCACTTACCAGTCTGGGGTAGCCACGTCAAGGTGCACTCGACGAACGGCTCCAAGCTTGATATGCACGCCATAGATGGCAGGTGGATGGGATTCGATCGTGACAGCAATGGTCACCGAGTATACCTACCCGAAACTTGACGGATAGCTGTGGAGAGGAGCGTCAAATTCGACACGGCAGAGGTTAGAATACCTATAGGAGGACTAGACCACCGCACAGTATGAGTCCATGATGTCAGTCCAGACCACCGCATGGTATGAGTCCATGACGTCGGTCCAGTACCTAAACCAGGAGAACTGGAACACCGCACGGTACGAGTCCATGATGTCGGTTCAGTACCCAACGAATCATCAAGCCGAGCATCACGCACCAATAATCCCAATATCCCACCCAGCAATGCTCCAACCCCACCCCATAACCCCATTCCTCCTCCTAGAGACCACCTGGGCACGCAGTTTGAACGAACTGAGCAGCCGCGCCGTTCTGGACAAGTGAGAGTCGAATCAGCCTACATAAAGAGTCTGTGCGATGGCACAGGAACGACTGATGGAAGGAGCACGGACTTACCTCATGGGATGCAGCCTGCTCCCGCAGAATCCAACTTGGCGGCAGAACTCGGGATGGTAGGGGAGGATGGAGAGATGGACGAGGATGATAAAGAAGTCTTCGCCATGATGGTGGGAGTAGCGGCAATCGAGAGCAGCGACCCGACTATGGTCAAAGAAGCCTGCAAAAGAATAGATTGGCCAAAGTGGGAAGAAGCAATCAACAAGGAACTTACCGCACTCAAAGATGCCCGCACATGGTCCGTCGTTGAGCAGCCAGCAAATGTCAATGTAGTGGGATGTAAGTGGGTATTCCGAATCAAACGGAATGTGGATGGGGAGATCGATAAGTACAAAGCCTGGCTGGTAGCCAAGGGTTATTCTCAAGTGTATGGTGTTGATTACTATGACACTTATGCACCAGTCGCACGCCTTGCATCTCTCCGAACCATCCTCACTATAGCCGAACGTAACGATTGGAATATCAACATCTTCGACTTCCACAGTGCCTTCCTAAACGGTAAACTCGACAAGGACGAAATTATTTACATGGAACTCCCACCTGGACTCAGCGTCGACAAGAAGTTCAAACGTCCTGTCACATTGTTACACGTCGCACTCTACGGATCGAAACAGGGAGCTTTGAAGTGGTATCAGGAGTTGTGTCGCTTGTTGAAGAGTTTAGGGATGACGCGCGCAGAATCAGACTGGGGAGTTTTCTACAAGCATACAGGCGTGGACATCTTAATTCTTGCATCACACGTTGACGACTGCGCAGTAACTGGCAGCAACAACAAGCTCATTGCAGAGTTCAAGCGAGACGTAGTGTCGCGCTACAAACTCACTGATCTAGGGCCTATCGCATTTCTACTTGGAATGAAGGTCACCCACGACCGTCTTACACGCACCATCTCCTTCTCCCATGAATCATACGTCGACTCTATCCTCGCCAAATATAATTTCACCGATCTGAAACCTTGTTCCATTCCAATGGATCCAAATGTTCCGCTCTCGCAATCCCAATGCCCTAAGACTCCAGCTGAAACCATGCTAATGAAGAACATCCCCTATCGAGAGGCAGTCGGCTCACTCATGCACCTAGCCATCGGTACACGCCCCAACATAGCCTTTGCCGTATCGACTGTCGCGCAGTATGGAGCTAACCCAGGTATGGCTCATTGAGAGGCTGTAAAGCGAATCTATCGCTACCTCGTAGGGACAAAGAAACTCGCACTCACCTTTGGGACCTGCAAGCAAGGCCTTGAGGGCTTTACCGATGCAGACAGCACCTCACAAGAGCATCGGCATGCCATATCTGGCTATGCATTCCTCTTGGATGGCGGCGCAGTGTCCTGGAGCTCGAAGAAGCAAGAGTTAGTAACTCTCTCAACGACTGAGGCCGAGTATGTTGCAGCGACGCACGCTGCAAAGGAAGCCATTTGGCTTAGGCGTTTCCTCACTGAAATCTTCCGTCCCCTCAACCAACCAACTGTCCTTCATTGCGACAACCAATCCGCTATCGCCCTCGCGAATTCTGGCGCGTTCCATGCCCGAACGAAACACATTGACATTTGTTACCATTTTATTCGTTTCTCTCTTGAAAAAGGTTCTATTTCCCTCATTTATTGCCCTACAGATAGTATGACTGCAGATACACTTACCAAAGCTCTACCTAGTCTCAAGGTCAAACACTTCGCCTCCACTCTTGGACTTCGCTCAGTTTGAAGGGGAGTGTTGGACTCTAACTTCGCTCGTCCATATTAGCTACATTACATAAGCACATTCCTTTGTTTCATTTCCTCGCAGCTAGTAGAACTTCCTCAGTGACTATCATAAGTCCACTGAGGTCAGTACAGAATACTTAGATATCTCGCACTTAGCTAATGCCTTCTGCAGCTCGTATACTCACTGCAGGTATATACAATCAATATAGTGACTATCATAAGTCCACTGAGCTCATATACTCACTGCAGGAGTGTCTGCTCAAAAGCATGCAAGAATCTGGTATTGATGAAGAAGACATTATCTTTCAACAAGATAATGACCCAAAGCATACCTCTAAGTTGGCTACCAAATGGTTTGAGGACCATGATATCACTGTTCTATCATGGCCAGCACAGTCCCCAGACCTTAACCCTATCGAACATCTCTGGGAATTACTCAAGAGAATGCTTTCTGCCTACCAAGACCCTCCAAATGGACTATTTCAGCTATGGGAGAGAGTTGCAGAAGAGTGGGGAAAGATAGCTAAGGAGGAATGTCAGAAATTGATAGAAAGTATGCCTAGGAGGGTGGCAGCAGTCATTAAAGCCAAGGGAGGTAACACTAAGTACTAGAATTGTGGAGATTTTGTATATAAAAATCAAAGTCAAAAAAGTGTCCCAATGAGTCATTGAGTTAAAATGTTCATATATTCACACGGTCATGTCCGATTCTCCCACTATAGGGACCAATAATATAGCCAAGAAGCAGAGCTTTCTGACCCTTCCCTATAGCTTAGTCATATTCCCACACTCTGACTCACTGCAAAGCAATTACATGAAAATGCATAAACATTAGGACACTTTTTTGAGCCACTGTATATTGCCACACAGGTGCGTCAATAATGATAATTTATGCCTCAGATACTTAATGGTTTTTAGATTCAGTTTGCGATAAGCTCATCATCTATATTTTCGCGAACTGATACGGTAACGGACTCTGAAAATTTTTATCATAGTATTCTTGATCTGTTGGAAGATCCTGATGAAACTAAGGAAGTAGTTGACTTGATGACATGGTGGACTCAGTTCGTAGTCAATTTCATTCTTTTACTCTCAAGTTAATATCTTTCATAGTCATATTTTTCCTAATTCTTCCTCTTCACAGTGATGTATAAGCAAAAATAGCGCACTATCTAAAATTCAGGAGAAACATGCTGTCCTTCGAGAATGAGCCGCTATGAATCCTACTTAGTTTATTGTTGTTACCACAGTAATTGTACTAAGACCTGATATCCTAATATCACTTTTGAATACTCCATCTGATATTGTATTGCATAAGAATCCCAATATAAGTATGCAATATGTTTGACTGAAATGTCATTGGCCTTCTGCAGCAAGATAACTCAATGTCAGAGCTCGCTTTACTGTTAGCAATGGTAGATCCTGCTGTCACAAGCCACCCATGCAATAGTAGGTGTGTTTGGTCAAAGGTCCCACAGCTTGCTATGATGTAGTAATCAAATGCCATAACTTGGCACATTGTCAGCTATTCAAGATCCTGCTATCAGAAGCACCTTATATAACAGTAGCTGGAGTTGGTAGAAGATCACCACCTTGTTGTGGCATGCCAATTGGATATTTTTGCCTGGCAGGTTGTGAGCAATTACAGGTCTTGCTATGAGAAGCTGCCTATGTATAGCCAGACACACCAGGCAGATAGTCAACATGTCACTGCAGCATGATAATCTAGTATCATGCCTGAGCACACAGTCAACAGTTGCAGGTCCCACCACCAGAAGCACTCCTTGTAGCAGTAGCTGGCATCAGTAGACAATCACCACCTCATTGTGGTATGACAATTGCATATCATTGCCTGGCATGTTGTGGGCAATTACAGGTCTTGCCATGGGAAGCTGCCTATGTATAACCAGACATATTGGGCAGATAGTTGGCATGTTGCCACAGCATGATAATCCAGTATGAAAGGCTGCGTTTGAGTTCGTTAGGGGAATACTGATGGGGATGTGTTTTGTGTGCGAGTCGACGATGATGGAAAACAGTTAAGTTTGGATCGGATTGCAAGTTCGGAGCGGAAAGATGTCAGAGTCTAAACGGATGGTAATTCGATGATTCTTCTAAGTAGAGGTACAGGTTTATATATATGTATGTGAGTGGCAATACGTACGAGTGGCATCTAAGGCGGAGAGGAGACAGTAAGCAAGGCAAAGACGTTTGTCGAGGCAAAGACAAAGGATAAGAATGAGACAAAGGTAGAGATAACGGAGTGAAAGAGACAAAGGGAAACGAAAAAGGAAACATACGAGAAGGCAGTGCATACTACGTCATAATAGTTGAGATGTTGGTTTCAGCGAGCGTCCAGCACCAGAGCGATAGGATTCCTTACACCTCCCCCCAACTTGAAATATCAACCATCCTCGGTTGATCCCTAAACAAAGGAACTACTCATCTCCGGGAAGGGTGCCGCCCAGATCTGCAGTGTGAATGAACTGCGTGATTTCAAGACTGGAAGTGGAACGTGGGTGGTACGGGATGAGCCTGAAGGCTGCGAATTTGAGGTTAGAGATGGTACCGTCAATTTCCGCGAGTCGATAAGAGCTGCCTTGAGAACGAGAGATAACGATCATTGGACCAAAGTAGTGAGGCCTGCATTTAGCATTGGAGGCGGCCTCTATCTTCTTGTTGAGTACCAACACCAACGATCCAGGCTTGAAGTCATAGTCTCATATCGTACTACCGTAACGACGTTCGAAGTCTTTTACTGAGGTGTGGCGGCTGTGTAACAGATGTTCGTGGGCAAGGTTCAAGTCCTCTTCTCGTTTGTCTAACTGTTGTGCACGCAGTGCGAGGAGGTCGACGGAGGTAATGGTGTGGGAGATGTCGGGGAGCATGAAAGTGGCTTCTGTCACGTCGAATGGTAGCAAGGGCTCAATGCCATGGGCGAGGAAGAAGGGAGTATGACCTGTGCTTCTGCGGGTAGTCACGCAATCGGCCCAAAATATGAGTGGTGCGAGTGTAGGCCATTGAGTGATGTCCCCATTGCAGGCTTTAACAAGCAAGTCTCTGATGGTGCGGTGTGAGCGTTCTACAACTCCGTTAGCTTTTGAATTGTAAGCCGAGATTTGAATGTGATTAATATGATATTTCTTGGAAAGCCAATCAAGAGCAGCGACGAACGGAGTACCGTTATCTGTGACAATTTCCTCTAACCCTCCCCATCTGCACAAAATCTCTTCGAAAATGAAAGCCGATAGTGCGACCTGTCTCGCGTCATAGCATGCGCCATTCTGGCCAGTTAGAGAGTGAACAGCGTGCTTGGATGATATAAGTGAAGCTGTGTGAGGTCAGCATAAACATAGAATCAGCAAATGCTTTGCGAAAAAGAGAGAGCTGAATAGCGACGAGAGGTGGAATGACAACTTTCTCTACTAACGAACGGATCTGGCACTGATGGCATGTCTTGATGTACCAGAGAGGTCCTTGTCTAGTGTAGGCCACCAGAATCTATCTGCGATAGTGCCGCATCAGGTAGACTCCCTTGTGTCCAAGACGATCGTGAGTTTCGCGCAGAATGTGAAGGCGGTCTGATCCGAAAAGCACAGCTGGTGACGCCCTGCTGGGTCCTTGCGCCATAAGCGTTTCCCACTGAGGAGAATTGATTAGCCCGTTTGAGAAGACGGACACGATACTTGTCTGAGGTGTTGTTGGGACTGAGAGAGTGCGAGTAGGTCTGAATGACTTGGAGTTTCTTCATCGTGCAACTGAGAGGCATCGTCGGAGGGAATGTCAGATCAGAATTGTGCGTTTCTCCTGCAGAATGCAAGACTAGTGCACAGCTCATCTCCCAAGACAT